>SCHK01210185.1:122-11379 GCA_004124795.1 Poropuntius huangchuchieni
ATTGGTCACAACACATGAGCGAGTAACCGTTTTTATTATGTGGTCACTATTACTTTCTGTTATTGATGAACTAACTTCCCTTGAAAGGGCAGTGACCATGACTCCGACATGAAAAGTGATTAACGAGGAGGTGGAAGCTCTAAAATAAAAATCAAACATGTCAACACATACATTTGTGGTGGACTCAGCTCAGAAACTGACCACTTAAAGAAGCGAAACGCACACTTCTGCGTCTGTGTAAGTTGAACAGTGCTTTGCAGTGCAGGTCAGAAGAGACACAGAGGTCAGGAATAGGAGAGAGGCTCACCGAAGCAGAGAGGTGATTAGAGCAGTTCAGAAACACAGAGAAAGAAATAGAGCGAGAGAAAGCATGATAAAGTCTCTCAGGAGCTCTGCTAAACCAGAACACACCTGCTGGCCCACAAGATGGGCATCCACCTGCTGCCTGACTACAGATCAGCTCACACCTCTACACTCCACCTGTGTGCACCGCCACACATCTCATCATTACACAGCTCCTCTGCATCTGAACCGCCATGAAAAGATCCTTGACAGAGATGTCAGAAAGATGTCGGAAAAAATGTGATCCAGCACTTTATAATTGTAACATCTGGATCAAGTCCACTCTAATCACCAGATAAGTGTTCTTGGCAGCTCCGATGGTGGGTAGGGAAGAGCAACGAGAGGTGGAGAGAGACAGACGAGCAAAGGCCTGGCTACTGTCTCGTCAGCAGCCTCACGTACATGACAAATGGATTTTCAGTGCGGCCCTCCGGTTGTTTAGCTGTGCTTTCCTCTGCTGATTCCATTTGAATTGACAAATGAAACTAAATTTGATTTTCAACGGTGTCCTTTACATTAAAATTCATTAGGTGAGCGGAGATGATGTCTAGCCACGTTGGTGGGACACAGCCAATTACCATTTCAAAAAAATCTATAAAATAAAAGCAAAATGATTCAGTTTTACGTACTTCGGAATGAGCGTGCAATCCCTTACGCTCCTCCAAATATCTGTGCCGTAGATCAACGCATCGTTCCTCTTCCCTGACAAGCTCTGGTGGGCATCCTGAGGCTGTTGATGCAGAACCTTAATTAATTTTCAGCCTAAATGGGCAGGAATGGGGAGGGGGTGGGACCATTAGCCCACGGCATAGCGGCGGTCCTATCGAGTGGGTCATTTGCTTGGCGGGAGAACGACTTTGATGTACAAAGCACAGTGACAGGAGAGAAAGAGAGAGTAAGTAATAGATCAAGAGAGAGGAGGAGTGCGAAGGAACTGGGAAACACCCCGATAATGGCCCTCTTGTGTGTAAAGGAGGGGCTGCTGGCAGGCGGTGGAGGAGTTTGGCGCATCTGACGGGATGAGGTGAGGAACAGGAGTAGCCTTAAGCAAACTCAATCATATACAGCTGAAGCCAGAGACTCCAGCATGCAGCAATGTGAACATAGTTTATTTTCCTTTCTTGTATCTCAACACACAAACCAACACATGGACACAGTCACTGATATGTATTGTATAGCGTTAACATACTTGCCTCTGTGTACGTTTCCAAATTTGTTTTTGATTTAGTGCACAAACAAACAAATTCATTTTCCCTGCCCTTATCTTTTCACCATAATCATTCTTTATTCTCATGAGTTGTTGTCTAATGTGTGTCTCTCTTTTCCTCTCAGAGACAGAAGAAAGTTGATTTAATTACAGCTAGCAGCCACTTCATTTCCGGAGGATGGTTAACTGTGTGCCAGGAGCAGAGAGGAGCTCTATGTTGCGATCTGTACTGCTTAAAAAGACTGATGGAGAGAGACTAACAGACATGAATGCAATGAATAAATAATGAATGAAATGAATTAACAGAAATACAAACATTTTCATCATCTGATCCGCATTTACTTGAATACATTTTTATAAATTATAGATACTACAGTCAACAAAAAAAGCGATGTAGTTAACATAATATAGCTTATGAGAATAATTTGTTACTGTTCCATGTTTATTGGATGTTTATTATGTTTATTGGATTAAATGGTTAGTTCAACCAAAAATGAAAATTCTGTTAGTAATTACTCACCCTCATGTCGTTCCAAACCTGTAAGACCTTTGTTCATCTTCAGAACACAATAAAATATATTTTTGATGAATTCTGAGACCTTCCTGACCTTCCATAGACGGCAACAGAACTACCAAATTCACGGCCCAGAAAGGTAGTAAAGACATAGTTAAAATAGTCCATGTGATATCAGAGGTTCAACCACTGTCATGAACACACATCAAAGACTGACAGAATTAAAGAATTGTTGAATAAAGTTATTTTTCCTTTGTGCACAAAAAGTATTCTTATAGCTTCATAAAATTAAAGTTGAACCACTGATGTCACATGGACTATTGTAACAATGTCCTTAGTACCTTTCTGGGCCTTGAACGAGGTAGTTCCCTTGCTGTCCATGGAGTGTCAGAAAGCTCTCAGATTTCATCAGAAATATCGTCATTTGTGTTTTGAAGATGAACAAAGGTCTTACAGATTTGGAACGACATAATGACCAAAGTTTCATTTTTGGGTGAACTATCCCTTTAAGTGCTTCCTAAAGCTAAGATGAACTTTAGTTTTGTCCTGTAAGTATGGCCAAAAAAAATATTTCAGTTGGAAGTAACTAATTGAATAACTTGTTTGAGAACAACTTATTGAATTCAGACTTTTGAATCGTATTATATAATGTTTAACTATAATATTGTACAAAAGTCTTTACTGATACTTAATTTATTGATAATTCATTTATAATTTAATGAATCCTTGCTGAAACAGTTATTTAATATTTAATGTGTAAAGAACAAATGAGAGCAAAAAACATTCTAGAAGCAAACCATATTGAAATAGACTATTTACACAGTAAATTGGAATCACTTGAGCTGAAATGTGACCATTAGAAAGGAAAGTTCCTGACACGCTGGATGCATTCCAGAGAACAACATTGTGTCCAGATGTTTTATCAGGCTAAACAACGTCCTCGCCTGACACATGAAAATGACGGGCGATGGAGCAGTCCCACTGCTGTCTACATAATCTCACCCTCAGCTCTGAGGTCAGAGGTCACTCTCTCGCTTTTGAGGCGTCCACAACAGTTAATCTCTGCATCAGTGCAGAATGCTTGAGTGGGAAATGATTACACAACTTCTTAACAAAGCTGTATCGGAGGCACAAGATCACACTGCCGCTAATGATGAGATCTGAAGCTTTGGATTCATGGAAAAGCTAACGGATTCTGATCAAAGTGTTCATACTGCAGAATGTGTGATTAAATGAGGTCGAGATGCTGTGATTGTGTATTATTTACACGGCCAGAAGTGAACAAAAAAATCAATGCGAGCAGAGCCATGTGAAGATGAACAAAGCGCGTCCTCTTCTTAGCCCTCTTAAAGCGATTTTATTGGTGAGTCAGAGGGCTGATGACCAAGCTCTTCTGCCGCTCTTCATTTCATCTGAAGCCAAACAAGCACCTGGGCAAGACACCAGAGTGGAGGAGAGCCGAATGGGAAAGGAAGGGAGAGTGTAGGAGATGGGCCAGGTATTTGACATGTAATCTGCTGATAAAGAGAAGATTGAAAAGTGTGCTTGCTTAGCTGTTCTCTCTCTATCTGAATCAGACCAAGGGCAAATTCAACAGGCAAACAGCAGTGAGGGAAAACAAAGCTGGAGAAGGACACAGAAGCAGCAGAGTAGGTGGAAGAAAATGACAGGAAAGAGAATGCACACTTTGTTCTCTTGAGACAGCTGTAGTCGTGCCTCTGTTAAACATCCATAGTAAATGCGTGTAAATTGTGTGAAAGAGTGCCACAGAATCAGTTCTGTGTGTGTAGCACATGTCGCTTTAAGTCCATTCACACAGCAGATATGCCCTCAGGCAGCTATTTTCTACAGTATGTAGCCGATACATATAGTACACATACAGCTCCTATTTGAATGGGCGAAGACTGAAATCAAGATTATGTGTAAATAATCTATTTCAAAGCAGCAATTTGTGATGTAAAGTAGTGGGACTTTGACACTCAATTCAGGACACAAGATTGCCAGGCAGCTTCTTTGTGTCTTCACTTGACGTTAAATGCACTTTGTGGTCAAAATGCTTGCTTTGCAAAGAAATTAATGTAAACTGTTTTGTCAGTGAATGCACAGTAGCATATATATCAATATAAATATCAAGTCAAAAAAACATGCACTGTAGATTTGAGCAGTCTTGGAGTATGAATGCAGAAACTCACTTTATGGATAACTTTAGCAGCTTCAATATGCCTCAACAGTTAGATATTGAAAAACTTCAAAGCACTCTTTGTTCTATAGCTTTTCATTTTTTTTTTTTTTGTTCTTTATTTTTTTTAATGACTCTTTGCATTCCTGTTCAACTTTTCAATAAATAATTCTCAAATACAAATAAAGCTCAAATAATGCTAAAAAACTTTTTCTTCAGGTTGATACAGTTAATGCGCACATTTGCTTGAAGTATATCAAGAAGGTGTTGGGCTCTTTTAACTAAAACACGAAACCTCCATTCTAACAGCTGCCATGTTGAGCAGCATGATTTTTCCCATCATTATTCTACGAGTGGCCCGTCTCCTCCTTACACTATCTCTGGTGTATATCTAGTTTCAAAGCGGAGAAAGAGACAGACCAGTGTAGTATAAAGCTACAAAGCAATTTCTAAATCTCTCAAAATGTTGACGTTGTTTCAGCTGAAAAAGACACTGTACTCTGCTTTTCCTTGCCCACAGTCATTTTCTCAGAAAGTGGCACACATAGTGACTTCCACTAACACAAAACGATCTATATATCTATATCTATACACACAGTGAAGGATAAAATGGGGAAGTGCGTGTCAGAGGTACAGATGATCATCAGTGAGAGAAACATACAGTGACTCCATGTCAGCGTCAGCATGTGGGCTGGACTCATATACTCAGTGATGGACCGAGGCCTGACTTATCCCCGAAATACTACCACTTCAGCAGTAAGTCACTGGTGTATCCACACAGAACCACGTGCTTTAGATTGGGGCATCTAACAACCTAAATACTGCTCTCTGCTTCAAGAACAGGAGGTGGACGTGAATTATGTGATATCGACGTCAGCACTAAAAAGCCCTTTGTGTGTGCGATTTGAGGTTGATTTTAAATCAAAATTGACCCCATTTACTTTCTCAGTACTGGTTTATTCTCCTAATGTGGATGATTCATCAGTTCTGCTGACGTCAACCAAGTGTAATTTTCGCAAATCAAGTCAATTCCTGATGGACAAAGTAATAAAAAAAGTTTTATGCCCTGTTTCACTCAGAAATACACCACAATTTTTTAAAGAAAAGTTCAGCCAAAAATGAAAATTCTGCTATAATTTACTCACCCTCATGTCATTCTAAATCTCTGTGATGTACTTAAAAGTAAAAAAAAAAACACGGTTTTGCCAAACCCAAACAATGATAGTCAGTGTGTTCCATTCACTTCAATTTTACAGACAAAAACATTTTTATTTATTTATTTTGAAAATATCTCCTTTTTGTTCCCCAGAAGAAAAAGGTTTGGAATGACATGAGGGTGAGTAAATGATGACAATTTTCATTTTTGGGTGAACAATCTCTTAAAGACTTTAGGCTATAGTGAATAAGGCATAAAATACCACTCGCAGTTCTGCAAGACCATGCAAAAAAGAAAACACTTATAGGATTTTGTTCAACCACAAATAAACTGCAACTTTCAAAATGAAAACTTATGATTTAGAAATGTAACAGCTGCTAAAATTTCCTTTCCACTCTGATTATGCTCCTGATTATGATTTAAAATAAAAAATTTCAGACTAAATTAGAAACATTCAGATTGGTAAGAGAGGGCACAACAGAAGATAAAAATAGTATCTACACATACACCTATCTGCCAATGGCATCCCTTTATCTTATATTGCCTAGATAGGATATGACAGAGAGAGACTAGAGAGACTAAGTGCCAGAAGTCCGATGAGAAGTGGAGAGAAAGGCTGATGATGCGGTCTGAAGCTGAAGAGGATGGAGAGATGAAGAACCCTTGAAGAGTCAATACGTTGAAACAGAGAATTGAATGCAAACACGGTTTTATCCACTGATAGTTCAGAAACATTTAGATCAGTATAAATCTTTACACTCGCCAAATCTGCTGAAGACTATGTATGGCTCATTTAAAAGAAGCGTGAAGCTCTCATTTCAATTTTAAATGGTTTTGACTTTGAAAATGTCTCTGGCTGGTTGGGTAAACTCTCTCACCCACCCACTCGCTCAAAAAAAAAACTCCAACACACTCTATCACCTCAGAAACCATGACAACCTTTGCTAACAAAATGGGCTGGAGGCTGTTTGAAAGCATTTGGGGGAGAATAAAAAAAAACAAGAAAGAAACAGGCACAACATTACTCACATCTACATCCGTCACTCATTTCTAAACTGCAAAATGCCCATGCATTTGATGGGTATCAGCACGCTTGTTCTTACCTCATGAACATGCTGTACTGTATGAACATAGCCCACTTAAGCCATCCACTATATTCAACACAGTTACAGAACATGCAAAGTCCTGTATTTGTTCACTAAATCGTTCAATAAATCTTAAAAAAAAAAAAAAAAAAAAACGGAAGTATGGAATTTGTGTTATTTATTTGAATACCAAAAAACCGAAGCAGCAAGATTCTTGATTCCACCAGGAGGATGAAAAAGAAACCAAAGATTCATAGAAAGATGCTGTGGTCTTTAACGAGAAGGTTCATGGGAGTGTTTAGAGTGATCCAAGCACAGATTGGTATGAGATAAGAAAGTGTCCATCTGTGAGGAAAGGAGGTTTTAACATCCAACTCCTGGCTGATGAGAATCAAATCACTCTCCTTGGCATCTTAGTCATTAGAGGCGATGATAATGACAATAGGCCGATTTGAACACACTCTGGTGTATCTCTTAGGTCTTTGGATGCATGTTGCCTGATTACTGTGGAAGTGCTCATGATGAGATTGGCTGTAGGGTGATTAGAAGAGACTATAGCAGCACTAAAGCCTTAGGACACAAGGGGAAGGTTAAGCCTTTACTGACTTAAAGATTAGGTCAAACTAATGTATTAAGCATGAAGACTAGAGACCACAACGAAGCAGATCATAAAAAAGAAAAGCGTTTTTCTAGGATTCTGTGTGTGTGGCTGAAGCCTCTCTCTCTGTGTGATTCTCTGAGTCCGGACACAAATCCCCTGTCCTTCAGGACGATGTGAAGTTGTCTTTGTGTTCTAAAAGCATCTGGAGCATCTCTCATAGTCACCTGGAGGCCAGCGGCAGAGCCTCTAGTATCTTATCTCAATCAGAGAGCTGTTAATCCATCCATGCCCTTCCTGCTGCTCTTTCAGGCCTGTCTGTCCTCACTCAGGTCAGGCCAGATCGAAGACGGGTGACAAGCTTCTGGCTCTTCACAGGCACCTGCTCTCTCGCTTTTGTTGATGGCAACACTTAGCCAACCTTTACCCTGTCATTTATTCACTGTTAACATAAAGAGAATGAAGTGTGGTTGTGTGATGTAAAAAATGCTATTTTAAGCCGTTCAGTGGAAGAGTAAATAAGAGTTTTTTTTTTTTTTTTTAAATGTTTGATGCATGACAGACATACTCTAACACATTGAAATGATCTCTGCAGTCCATTTACATAAAGCTGCAAAAACTGATAATTTAGAAATTGATGTCACAACCATAAGCAAATTCATCAACATGAATGCAGCACGCTCAGAAAGAAAGTGGAATAAGATCATGTATGCTGAGCAATATAAGTGGACAGGAAAAACATAAAATGCCCCAGAAATGTAGAAAGTCTCCCAAAGTCTTGTTTTATCAGGATCATCCAAGAAATCCTGCAACTTAATGTTTAGATTCTTTGAAGAAGAAAAAAAAGAGAAGGAATAAGCGCTGCTGTGCTTTGAAAAACAGCTACTGTGGCAGTATCAAAAAGATCCTATTTGGATAAAAGGAAAAGTAATAAAGGTTGGGTTTTAGCCCTGGTTTGTTTCTTAGGAAATAAAATAGTTGTATGTTTGCAAAAATATTTAAGCATGACTTGCTTGGTTTCAAAATTTAATTTAAGAGTTTTTATGTTTAAAAGTTCTTTCTTTGCGATTCAATATTGATAAAAAAAAATCAATTTCTTGCTAAAAATCTTGCTGAAAAGAGACTGTCTCAGCCATTCACTTTTTAACACACAAGCCACTGCCTTTGGTGGGTCATAATGCTTTACAAATACTGACAAAAGTAACTTTTGTGAAAACAAAAAAAAAAAACTTAAGAGTAGGTCGTCAATTCAAGGAAAGTATTTTACTCTTCGGACTGAGACGTTTTGTTTTATAAATCTGGTGTATCTGTCTCAAGATGATATGCAAATCTACTGATTTTAGTGAGATACGATTTTAGTTATCCACCCAAAACCCAAGATGTGTATACATCTTCCCATTTTTGGATGACCATTTGCATTATGAAACATGTTCACAGTTTCATAATGTCTCCTTTCATATACTTCACCATTATCACCACCAGTGCTTTATTCTGAACTTTGATCAGATCCTATGTAAACAGTACTCATTATTTGAGCAGTAATTTCCCCGAACGCTCTCTTCCTCTTACTCAACTAATCAGTTGTACCATAACTTTTGCTCCTACTTGAGTAATTATTGATAAATAAACAACATTATTTGTACTTGAGTACAGATTTTGGCTACCCAGCACTGATGCTGACTTACCTAGCACTCGTGTTACGGAGGATGACGAGGGCATCAGGAAAGCCATCCATGTTGTAGTCTCCTAAGTGCAGGGTGATGGGAATCTCTGAAGACGACACAAATCCCCACACAGAATCCTTCCTCCTGAAGTCCGTCAGCACCGGCACCCACTAGAGCAACAGAGGAAGACAATTCAGTTACATGAGCTGGCATACAGTACAAGAGATAACCGATAACCTAAAAAGAAAAGCAATAAAATTCTTCAAAAGTTAACTAAATTCCCAACACAGTTTTATTACTTCAAATTAGATGTGTAATACTGTCCAAAGTGACAATGACATTATTAAATTAGTTGATGATGTCATGGTAGGGATGTTGGGTAGCAGTTTAGGAATGCCACTTGTTTAAAACCAGTGTCTGAAATGAGCCAAAGTTAACATGTCATGTGAACAACCCAAAAAAATTGGACTGAATGTAGCCAAAGCAAAGCAGCACACCAGGCAGTGCAGCATTATGGTTCTCTCGCTCTCTGGGTTCGGTCATTTGCACGTGTGTGTGGGGGAGGCACAGGCGCAGATGCTACAGGCTTTACTCACTCATGAATGTAAAACAGAGAGCCAGGTGCATCTCTGCATGTTTACATCCATGGGGATGGAGGCACAGAGACAGGAGGGAGGGAGAGAGAGATTGCTAGAGATATGCAGGGAGAGGGGAGATGGACACAAAGTGGTAAAGAGGGAATGCAGGAGAAAGAAGGCAGAGCGTTCTGTAATGGCTGCTAATAAGATTTTCTCCTGACCCTCGGTACACAGCCACAATCAGCAGTGCATGGATCAGGCAAAGAGACGGTGTGTGAATTTCTACAAACTATTTTGCATTTGTTATGAAAAAATATGTCTAAAGCTAATACTGGTAAAAAAAAGAAAAAAACCCCCCGAAAACTAATTGATGTTAGTCTTGTCTCCGCTGAAAAGAAAAATAGAAGTCAAGCTCGTGAGTCACGGTGTGCACTGTAGGCCTAGCCGCCTCATTATGAGCAAATGTGATAGTCCTGCAATGTTTGTTTACATTGCAGCATCATTTCCCGCTAAGCGCTAGACGGGTTATCTAGGACAATTTCTGTTAAACAGTGGTTTAAAATATTTGATATGCAGTTCAGACTTAAAGATATACAGTAACAATCACAAAACATACGAACAGTTTAAGTATCACAATAGCTAAACAATTAAAGATAACTAACCTATATACATCATAAACATAATTAACCTTTAAAAAAGAACTAACCTTATAACTGCTAGAGATGTAACATACTGATTATCAAACACAATAATAACTAGCCTTTAAACCAATACAGTGTATATAACAACACTCTAACAACTGTCAAACGGTTGCAATAAATAACCTTTAAACATCAGAGACGTAACCAAAACTTCAGAAAGTTAGCAACATAGTTAAGCTGCAAATAGATGTAACAAATAAAGCTGAAACTGCTAGAGATTACAAAAACTAAGTAACAAACAATTAGTTACAATAACTGCAAACTTGAAATATAAGAGACATAACACTGTAACTAAACTTTAATCTACAGAGGAGATAAAACAATAAGTAACTTTCAATAATAACTAACTTTTAAGGTGCAAGGCAGCTGATTCCATAAGCTATAAGGTCAGCGACCAAACAACTTTTCTATTTTAGACAAGATTGTAGGACATGCTAAAGTGCTTTATCAGAAGATTTTAAAGATCTGCTTGATAAGTAAGGGAGGATAAGATCTTTAATGTACGATGAGGTTTGATCATTAAGGGCTTTAAAAACAAACAACATCTTAAACTGGATCCTAAAATAAACCAGAAGCCAATGAAGGGAGACTAAAATTGGAGTGAAATGATTTTTTTTGCCGATGTTAACAGCCTTGCAGCAGCATTCTGGACCATCTGAAGGTGTGAGAGTGAAGATTAACGAAGACTAAGATCAGAATCATGTGAGGAAATAAAAATGTTAATAACTTTCTCCAAATCCTGAAAAGACAAAAATGGTTTTAGAAATTATTTGTAGCTCAACAATTCTTAACAATTGAGTTAATGTATTTGACTCAAAGTTCAAGAACGACACCCAAATTTCTCAGCTGAAGCAAAAATGAAGGAAAATGATTACCAAGCTTATTTACCAGGCAACATCTAGATTTCAGGGGACCAAAATAATTATTTCAGTTTTGTCATTATTATGCTGGAGACAGTTATTTGATAACCAAGACTGCCCTCGAAGCAGTCCAGAAAAGGCTGGATGGAGTCACCAGTTTTCCAAGGCAAATATAGCTGAGAGTTATCAGCAAGTAATATTATGTTGCCCAATAATACTTCCAAGAGGTAATGGAAGTATTCCAATTTAAATATATATATATACAGTATATAAAAAAAGGGGGCACAATATAGACCCCTGATGAACCCCACTAAAAATTGGGGATGCAGATAAGGAGAACTCGCTGAAAACTACAGAAAAAAGTTATTATCTT
>SCHK01210226.1:0-11271 GCA_004124795.1 Poropuntius huangchuchieni
AGCAAAGGTCTGAACTTTAAGTACACCCTCTTTTTATTTAGTTTTTTTTTTTTTCCTTTTTTTTTTTCCAGGCTGTTGCATTATGCTAAAAGTGTTTCCTGTATTACAAACATGCTGTCTATGCAACATTTTTTATTAGGAACTTGACTGTCATCACTTTCCAACTGAAAATTAACTAACTGGATCATAATACTGAATATATTTTAAAGGCCATTACATTTTTATTGACAGCATCAGTGAGTAGCCTATAGCAGAACTTTTAAACTAGTTTCTCAAACTACATTCCACTCAGATGTTTGAGGTACAGGCTTTTCATTTAATGTTTTGGAGCAAATGGCAAAAAAAAAAAAATTGGCACAGATTTGGCACAATGTCTCAGGTTTGATTTATTTACGACAGAAGAAATGCTATTTATTTGTATAAATAGCATGTTTTGTAGCTTTGTTGGTGACTCACTAGCCATTTTTACATAAAACATTCAAATGGATAAGTGGCCTATTTTATTTAAAAATGTGACCTACAAAAAAGAATCCTTTATCTTAAACTAAGATACACATTTACTGAAAAAGTGTTTAAGCTCCAAAGAAATGAAAGTGTTTCTGTGCCTATTCAAATGGTTCTCTGACTCAATTAACACTGCAATCGATCAAGGCTCCAAACATATTAACTCATTTTAATAGCCTTCATCTCACTCTCATCCTCCATATGATGAAAGCATGAATAATGGTGTCATTAATTGCGATCTCTATTCAGATTTCACTGTCCAATCCTGCAGTGTCATTACCTGCCTGTTGCCATCGATTATGATGTAGCACACAGCCAATAGGCCCACATTTAATTGGGTCGGTTATTATTTATATGTAAATGTATTTTTATATTACTGATTTTATCAGCCTGTGACTGGAAATAAACACAGTGTTTGTGTTTTACATCTGCTCGCAAAAACATTCACAACGTAGCTGGTGATATAATTACTGCAGGTAGTCTTCAACCTGAATAATACCTTTATCTGTCCTGGTGAAATGCCAGTCTAATGGATTTTTCCCCATGAACCCTGTTAAATGAAAATGATTATGTAAATAAACTACATATTTTAGGTGAGGAAACTTTAAGGTTTTCTCATTAAGATGGAAAAATTGAACAGTTTTGGTTCACAATGTCTTCATCGATACGGTTGTGAAATACTGTGGAGTTTTTTTTCACCACTCTGACAGGACTGTAATTCTTGCTATTATACAGCTTGGTGGGTTCAGACAGGCCAAGTGGACTATTCAGGGGGGACTGGCTAATTTTCACAGTGCACATAACATTGATTAATACACACTAATAAAACTAATGACTTATACTTCAGATGAGGATAGTGACTATGTTTAGACTGCAGATATTCCTCCGTTTTTACACAGCCTTGCTAAATAAACTCTTCAGTGCCCTTTTTTCATTGTGTATGCTGTCAGCCTACACTAAAAAACACTGGGTTGAAAACAACCCAATTTGTGTTGTTTTAGCCCAGAGGCTAGGTAAATATAGAACAGAACACATGATGGGGTAACCTGACTGATTTTACCCATTGATTTTTTTTTTTACATTAATGGCTTATTTTTAACCTCAAACATGAATTAGTACTTGCAAATGAACTGGATCCTCTAAATGTTTGTAAAATATATGACACAAGCAGTAGTTTATACATGTACATATACATCTTCCTTTATTTTCAAAGAGGGCCGTTCTTAATGCACACTCTAAAAAAATGCTGGGTGGTTTCAAACCAACTCTGGGTCAAATATGGACTAACCCAGTTGTTGGGTTAAATTTTTATTTTCAATTTTTAACCCAAAAGTTGGGTTAGTCCATATTTGATCCAAAGCTGTGTTGAAACAACCAAGCAGTTTTTTTTTAGAGTGCAGCATATATTATACAATATTGCTTATATTTAAACTCTATGAACAATATTTTAGAATGAATCAACTCTGTGATCCCGTTTCTGTTGAAATCTTGCTGAATCTTGTGCCGGAGCTGGGTTCGTGTTTGGTGGGAAAACTGCAAACTTCACACTAATGCCCTGCATTTCACTCATAGGCAAAAGATGGTGTGACTCACTCCATAACCTGCCTAGAAACAAAATCTCTCTGAGTTTTTCTGTAGAACATGAAATATTTAGAAATTTGGAATGGAATTTTGGAACTGCATTTGCCTGCATACAATAGTCAGTGGGGTCCAAAAACAAAAATCAGTGGAGTTTAAAACAACACTGGAGAGTAGTGACTTTCATTTAATAGATAAATCAAAACAAAACAATTTTTTGGGTGAACTATCAATTTAATCATAAAAATGAACATTTAAATTAGGGCATTGCATTCTATCATGCATTTGCAAATTCAGACATGCATTAAATAAATAGACGAACTAGATAGTAATGCTCATTGGTAGAAATATGAAAAGAAACAGTTAGTTTGAAGCTTTTAGAATGCAACTTTGATGCTGGGAGCTATGAGCAGCCAGTGTAGAGAAACCAGGAGGGGTCTGACGTGGGTTTTCTTGGTCTGGTTGAGGATCAGACATGCTGCTGTGTTCTAAATCGTCTGAAAAGGGCTTGATAGTTCTAGGTGGGAGGCCAGGTGGTAAAGCACTGCAGCATATTTAGTTTATGTAAGGTCACAGAAACTTTTTATGAAGTTTCTGTATGTTCTCACTAAATGCCTTTTCGGATGATAACTGTTTTAGATGGGGACGTGATGCAATTTCAGCATTTACAGGTACTAGTCTGTGATTTGATTGTCTTTTGAATCAGAAATGTCTGTCTTTCTCCTACCATTCAGGAGAAAATTACTTCAAAATTACCTAGTATTTTTGACAAGCACCAAAATCATGTGGTAATTTAATTTCCACCTGAATCGTTGGATTGGTCAAAAAGCCTGTTTTGGAAAATTCTCCTTGACCTCTTCTAAGTGCCGTAGGGCTGCTTGTTTGGCACTTTTACAGGTAGTGATATTTTGGATGTTTGGCACAAAGGATGCTCTTATCAAAGAACTGAAAACTATAATTAACTATTGCCACTACTGCAAAGTTTAGCTGGAGTAAATATTTTGTTTCGTGCATATGGAGTCCTGAATTTATGATGATTGCATTACCCACTGCCCCCCATAGACTGAAACCTTGGAGAACCTCTAGGCACCCTTTGATGGTGTCTCAACTATCCTTCTGAGTACACAAGGAATATCAATATACATTTCAAATGCCTCAAAACTTTTACTTTATGCCTTTTCCTTTAGTTTCTAGGAGAACTGACAGTCTTTCTTGCACAAACTCCTCAGAAACATGTCATTTTTAAAAGTTCTCCAAATGCAGTCTTTAAAATGCCATAGAAGAACCTAATTAAATGAACAGTTCTTAAAACAAAAATTTTTTTTTCTTAGTGTAAAGAACATTGTAATAATCTGAAGAACCACTTAGCACTATAAAGAACCTTTTGCACAACTGAAAGCTTCCATGAATTTTTAAGGTTGTTCATGGAACCGTTGATGCCAGTAAAGAACCTTTATTTTTAAGAGTGTTTGCAATCATCATTCATTTCACGCCTTAATCTGATAATAAGTATTAGCGATATTATATTAGCAATTTGATCTCACAATAATGTCACCACGAGCTCACATACTACTCACATGGTGAGAACCACAATATGAGGATTGTGTGATGTCACTGTGATCATCGCATGATCTCTCGTGTTTACTGGGCATTCAGTGATAAGTAAAATGTTCCTCAGAGAGATTTGAGTTAGCATCCACGTACAACCCTTGTGACATTACAGATAGAATTCTAAATCAGTATTCGCCCCCTTACTCACACTTTCCACAGTGCCAGGAGCAACGCCATGGGCTTCCAACTAGGCTTCTGTTAGCAGTGCCTTAGGATCTTGTAATAGGCGACTGGCAAAACCTGAGCTCGGTGAGAATAAGCAGAACTTTACATCTGCCATCATCTGAGGGTCAGTTTCAAACCTTCCCCTTCAGCAGAGTTCTATGAGATCAATAGGAAAAAATAGTAAGAAATCAGAAAATCGTAAAGCCTAAAATACTAATGCGCCTCTGCAAACCGGCCCTGAGAAGAAACTGATTACAGCAGAAATGAGAGGAACAACGGTGAAGAATGATAATTTGGTTTCTATTCGTAATGGGCGTCTCATTCTTTGTTTGGTGACAGTTGGCAATTGGGAAAATCATTACGTTAATCTATACCAACAGTGCATTCACTTTATAACTCTGGCAGCAGATTTTGCCGGTTCGTTCTGCATTCCAAAGAGTGGGGAGAAAATTAGGGGGTGTAGGAGGCACTGCCATTTTTGAGCATGAATTACTCTGCCTAGATTTTCACTCCATCCAGCGCACTCCACGGCCCTGCTACTGATGTGAAATTCCAGAGTCTGTTGTGACAGTGCCTGTTTTTCTGCTCTTATCGACTGCACCGTCTGGGCGAAGCACTGGCAGCGAGATATGGAAGAGAAACTTTTTAATGCACTCTTCACATGAGGCTAAGGCTTTATTGTGTGTTTAGTGCATGAAAAGACACGTTTAAATATTGCATTGCTATTTTCAATGGCTCATGGACCAACCTTACTGGCACAGCCATTATCTGATGTGAATATAATTAGTCCAATTAAAAATCTTAAATATACAGGGAATATGATAAAATGATACTGTAATTTTTTTTCCCCAGTTTATATGCATTCTTTTCCCCTAAACTTTTAGTTTTCATATATTTTTATTCTTTAGCTATCTATCATCTTTCTATCTATATCAATATATTTTATATATATTTATGAATGTATGTGTATACACACACACACAAGCGAGCGCGCAGACACACAAAAAAAAATGCCATTAAACTTTAAATGATTGCATTTTGTTTGAAGCTTCAATAGCAAACAACCTTGTCCGTCTAATGAACAATGTTATTTGGGGGTGAAATTTGTTCTGATAATTTGTAATAGTACATTTAATTCTTTATTGAACATTGGTGTCTTGTATCCTAATGCTATTGTTATGTCTCTGTATCTCAGAAAGAACACAATTATGGTGAACTTCATAACAGATTTGTTATTCAGAATCCCTCTGCAAGAAATAACCAGAGGGGGAAGTAATTACTGCCAGCTAATCTACACATAGACACTCATTAACATCAGCGTAATGATGGTTCTCAGAATTCCCCTATGTTAAAAAGATACATTTCTTCTTATACCAACATGGTTAAGCACGGTTACTGAGTTTGTTTGGTTTTGGATGCTTGGCGTACTGAGTGTGACAGTTCATCAGAGCTTCATGGGGGAGAAAAAAAAACTGAGTAGGTGCTTGTAGCTGTTTTAATTCCAGATCTTCAGATTTGCCCTAAACGTCCTCATTAGTCCAATAACACAATCCAGCTCTGGTGATGTCTTCTTGAATATTTTTCACACTGTTTCTGTAGACGTTCCTTTTTCATCTGCCCATTCACACTCTCTCACCTCTTGCTGTTTTGTCTCCTTAGTAATCCTTGGTCATGAGTTTCTGTTTCTAAGCCTAATCATCTAAAACTCAGCAAATGTTCAGTTCAACTATTAGTTGCTTGGTAACCATAAAAATGAAGTGCTTTATTTTTGGAGTCATATTCATTGTCTATGTGATTATGTGGCTCTTTATCTATATATTGTATAGTTGCACCACATTTGTCCACCCTCGGAAATATCTACAAGGACAGCAATAAAACATTTTAAAGAAGCACTTTTTATTCCTTATTTATATTTTTAATTTTTAAGTTTTGCTCATAAAGAAATGAATAACACTTTAAAACACACAGTCACATAAAATATGACCAGTCCAATCGCAATAACCTTCATGTTTTTGAAAACTTTTTGATGCTGCATCTATGCAGCTTGTCAGTAAGCAAAGTGCATCTTTAAAAGAAAAGGTCATGTGAGGATGTCTATTTCTGTTTATCATAAGAATTTATAAAGGCCTCTGTGTGCAAAGTCAAAGCCAAGAACAACTTTAGGCGTGTTAATGAAGTGTGTTAATTAACATGCTCTAAATTGCAATATTTTTGTTGTTTTTCTGTGCTTTTTGAAATCACAATATTCTTTCATTTATATTCAGAAACATTTGGTTGCTGCCTTCAGCATTTTTTGAATCCATGATTAACTCATTTGCCTAAATGTTTCCCAAGATTGGTTTGTTTACTGAAAACACAGAGGCTTCTCAATTATTTCATTCCACCCCTCAATGAGATTATGTATGTATTTGACCAGAAAGCATTCTGCCTGGTGCCAAATGACATCTTAGAAACAAATGATTGCCTTTTTCTACACCTATAACCCGGGCAGTATGAGGGAGACAGGGAATAGCTCAGTTTAATAGCCTTTAAGCTTGAATGATCAGTCTTGCAGAGGTGCAGTGGAGACAGTGGCCCATCCCCTCTACTCCCACTGGCAGCTTTTGAGTGGGTGGGTGGAAATCAAAGAGACCATTTTAAATGAGCGTTTCAAATCCATTACACAGCAAACATTTAGATGCGCTGGAGGCAGCACATAAAGCAGAGAAGCTGTGAGATGTTTCCTGTTGTATTACAACACATTTTGCTGCAGCCGAAGCAAGACAAAACCACATGGGTATGGATTAAGAAATTTAAACCGTGAAATTCTTTTACAAAAAAGACTCACACTTGATCATTCGCCAAACTAGAGGAAATGTTCGCTGAAAACGCATGAATCCTAAAAGGGATCGTTCTGTGTCATCATTTACTCACTCTCATGTCATTCCAAACCCTTATGACTTTCTTTTATTTATGCATTTGGCAGATGCTTTTTATCCAAAGCAACTTTGCATTCAAGGTACACATTTACATTTTCATCTGTTCTTGCTTACCCTGGGAATCGAACCCATGACCTTGGCTTTGCTAGAGCCATTTCTACTGTTTGAGCTACAGGAAAGTTTGTTTTTCCTTTTTCTTTTGCAGGACACAAAAGAATATATTTTGAAAGTCAGCAGGGTCCAAACTACATTTCCGCAGAAAAAAAAAAAGCTACATAGGTTTGGAATGCAATAACGGTGAGTAAAGATGATAGAACTATTCCTTCAGGTAAGAGAAGGCAAGGATTTGTGAACTGACAACTATACAGAATAAATCTCTCATAAAGACTGGACAGTTATTTCAAATGCATTTTAGCTTTATTATATTATATGCGTGTTGATTTGAATCATTCCGATTTGGAATTTTATTTAGAATTCATTATTCATTATATATATATATATATAAATGCCCTATAAATGCCCTTTGTACCTTAAAAGCACAAGTTACTTTTGGTTCATTCTCAAATCATGCTGGAGAACATACAATTTTACACAATTTTTGGAGTTTGTGGCTTGTTGAGTGCATGCTGTTAAAAAAAAAAGGAAAAGCAATTTCCTAGTGGTCTCAGACTTTTGGACCCCTTTGTAAATTGACGACACACTGTGCCTGTTGTATGGTTTGAGAAAAGACCCCCATAGTAAAAAAACAAAATAAAAATGCCCCTTATAACCAGTTCCAGGTGGCAAATATTGCCTTTTAATAAAACTCCACAGTCTGTTCACTGACTGTCTGATGTTGCTCGAAAATAGGAAAGCACTTTCTCAATCTGGCAAACTCTAATCTGATTGGCTGACTTCACGCAACCGGGAATAAGAACACAAAGGGTTTTTTTTATCAGTCTGTCTGGAAACAAAGTCATACCAGGTAACACACTGATGCTGTTGAGGATGAAATAATCATTGGATTTGCCACAGTTGTCAGGTCAGTGGCATAAATGTAAATAAAATAGCAAAGTAAAATAAAACTTTAACTAAAAAATGAAAATAAAATAAAAATCCAGACAGCTTCTCTCGTTTTCATCTAGATTAGACATTGAAATATTTACTAAAATAACATACCGTAGACACTAAAAAAGAAAAAAAAACTAATGAAATTAACAACTATATATATAAAAAATACTTTAACTAAAATGACTAAAACTTTAACTTAAAATTGAAAATAAAATATAGAAATTAAATCTAAATATTAATAAAAATATAATATCTCAATTATGTCAAATCTTTAAAATACTTTTGTTAGGGCACTTGGAAACATGTTTACTACATGTCCACAAACAGAACTGTATATTAATTTTAAATGAGTACATTATTTTTTTAAATATTTTTTTTCCCAACAGTTCTCTATTATTTCAGTATAACCTCTTCAAATAAATCCGCAATTGGTTGATCTCTGTACATGTCAGTTATACATTCTCCTCACGTCTAAGTGGCTTATTATTGGCTAGAATATTAGTAATGTCTACCAGACCTTATGTCGTAGTCAGAAGTCTGGCTACGAGAGACCGCGTCTCACCTGATGTCAACAAACATGTTTGGAAAGCGAAACCATTACCGAAGTCTAGGGACCTTTTGATGGAGGACATAAATTTGCAGAGGCACAAACACACAAACCATGGGGCTATTAGTTACGCAATGGGAGGTCTCTTTCCCCAACCAGCATCCATCATGGTAAAATAGCATCCACAGCTGTGCCATTCCCATTTAAGTGTGTGTGGTAAACTCAGGAGATGCTACTCTCATCCCATTACTGGAGCATCTCATGTCAGACCTCAGCATTAGTGAGCCCCTGTGTCCTCCACTGAGTGTGTGTGTGTGTGTGTGTACCTTCCTTTATTGCAGTGTGGATCTGAAAGAAGAGCTGCTTAAAGCCAAGAGATGTGACTGATAGTGGCAGATGGAGGACTGATGATTCCGACTGCCCACTGAGAGAAGACACTTCACACATCTCTATTTCACAGTTTGGCATTTAGGCCCAAGTACAAGTCACAAACAGCCAGCCAAGGCACTGTTCTATCAGAAAGTAAGAGAATGTGCGGGATAAGAGACTCCAAGGGACCAGATGTCCTACTGTACGTGAATAACACCGTATCTGTGCGGCGGTGCGATGATATACGGCGTTCTGAAATCCTATGGGTGATGTATGAAGCGATATCTCTCTGCCTTCCCAGGATTCAAACTAACTCTCGCTACTGACTCATTTGTAGGGAGAGGCAGAACTCGACTACTCATGTTTAAACATGGCCGCTACAATGCTATCTAAACAAACCCTTCAGGCTGTGAGCTGATAAGCCCCGGATGGGTCTATGCTTTGCGTTTAAGAACAAAATGACAAATGCACAGGGGCTACGTTCACACAGCAGCATAATACGGTCAGTTTTGTTTTAGAATTCTAAGTACCGTTATGTTCATACACTGTATAATCTGAGCAAACTGAAGTGAACCGACCGAAGAAGGATTTAAAAGTACGTTTTGTCAACCAGCGCTGTGTGAGCAGAACCACACTAGCTAATTAAAGGGATAGTTCAACCAAAAATGAGGATTCTGTTATCATTTACTTGCTTTCATGTAGTTCCAAACCCGTATGAATTTCTTTTTACTGCCGAACACAAAAGAAGAATATAATTAATGAATATACGGTTGGGTGAATTCTGTACAATGGCAGGACATTGTGACTCATTTTATTGCTTAATAAATTACCCACGAGTGTCGGAAGAAAGTTCACTGCAAAAATAACTTCTTAATAAGTTTTTAATTAGTTTGTCTTGTTTGACGCGTTTACCAGTAAAATACATAAAATTCTTGAAAGGCTGCATAAGATATTAAGTGTTTTCAGAGAATATAGTGTATCATTAATACGACTGTATTTTTTCATTTGTTTAAAAAAAAGACAAAAAAAAAGACAGATATACAAGAGATATATATATAAAAGAGTTATATTTACAGTGTGAACTTAATATGCAGTGTATCTTTACAATATTTACAGTACTTGCACTGGAAAAAAGGCAGTCGTTATTAATTAATGTATGTATGAAATGTAAACGTATTAATAAAAATCTCATTTTTTGTATCGTAAATAGAGGATACATGTTTAATGTGTTTACTAGTAAATATATAACATTTTTTCAAGATAGCATAAGATATTAAGTGTTTTTTTTTTGTTTTGTTTTGTTTAGAAAATAGACTGTATCAGTAATTAAACAAATTAATTATTTGTCAGTACAGAAAGACAAATACGCTTAAAGTGTGTTTGAAATAAAATATATGAAAACAAGACAAGACTTAATATTGTATGCAATGTTGCTCTTCGGTGCATTTATCTTGTTTTAATTAATTTTAAATATTTTAACTTATCAACCAATCGGTGAACGTTGTTGGCGGGCCGTCCGGGGTAAAAGCAAGCCCTTAATAACCAGTGTGTGCACGACTGCTGCATCAGAAATATACATTCTGCTAGAGGCTATGCAAAGGAGTTCCCACAGAAAGAACATATCAGCAGATCGCCATGGCAACCCTTCATATACAACTGACAGGTTTGTTTACTAGTTTTCACTTTTACCAGTGGAATTTGCATTATTTATGCCATTTAAAAGGCCTCATTCTACTAACTTCAGTCCTCTGTGAGGTGAAATACTTTCAAATTAGTAGGGAAAGCGTAGGTTGTGCGTTTCAAAGTTCACTCCATTTCCATTTAAATGAATAGCTGTGTGAGCACTTTTGAGGAAATATGACATTTTAGTTAGGTTAACATATTGTGTATGTTTTTCAAAGTCATCATCTGTGAAATTACAAAACCACAGGCACAGAGAGAAAGGGGGCTATGTAGAGGCCCAATAATATCATTACCAAACACGTAAATCATCAAGCAGCCATTTGCACATCAAGCAGACATCGCTCCTGGCGGATAGACAGCTGTGGTTTTTGGGTTGCTCAGTTTTAGATGGGAAGCAATACCCTTCACAAACTTCTGATTATATGAATGTCATACTAAATGTTTATTGATTAGGTATGCTGGAGAACACAAAAAAAGAGACATTCACATTATTCTGCTCAGTTCTGATACAGTATTTTGTTCAGACCATGCTGGATGAATCAAGATTTGGCTGGTTAGCCCTTGTTGTATACTGTAACCTCTAGTTCCTGAAAGCAAAAAATAAATAAATACATAAATAAACATAACGGAGTGTCTATTTGCACTAAGTGCAAATAGCCGGCCTTGTTGGCAGTGGCTATTTACACTAGCTCCGCCCACCAACATGTGAATGGGCTAGTCAACATGATGAAAAACAGTTGTTTATCACCAGCTCCAGTGGTGCAGATAGCAAATTGCGTGTCGTACACATTTTGACGCGATCGATCGGGTTCGAATCCGCCTTTGGCAAACTTTTTTTCTCCCTTT
>SCHK01210359.1:0-12315 GCA_004124795.1 Poropuntius huangchuchieni
AAATTTTCTTCTTTGTAAATTACAGTTTTATACTGTAAAATGTTACAGTTTCTGGCCGTAAATGTGGGTGCAGTTTTTCTGTATTTTTTACAAAATTATTCTGGCAACCACAGCTGCCAAAATTATTTTGTAAAAAC
Source organism: Poropuntius huangchuchieni (assembly GCA_004124795.1). NCBI lineage: Eukaryota > Metazoa > Chordata > Actinopteri > Cypriniformes > Cyprinidae > Poropuntius > Poropuntius huangchuchieni. The sequence continues at coordinate 138 of SCHK01210359.1, forward strand.
TACAGTATTTTTTTTATTATTATTTTTTTTTTTTTTAACAGTGATGCCACCAGAGAGAACAGAATTTGAGTTGTGACATTTAAAACCATAAGCATGGAGATCAATAACAAGCTAAATTAGATTGGTTTCATGCCAATTTTAACCATTAACCAAATCAATTTAGGCGTTTTAGCAAACTTGACTTCGGTTTGACAATTTAGTCAATTCCCAATTAAAACAAAATCAGTATTTTTTTCTTACTGAATGTCTTGTTTTCTTTGGAAATATGAGTTATGATTCTCCATGTAGTTGGGGATGGAGAATGGCTTCGGTTTCGGGGGTCATTCTCAGTTCGTATCCATGTTAACTACATCAAAACAGTCCTTCCTGTTTCGATGGATTGATGAAAAATGACGGTGGCTGAAAACTAGCTGCTCCAGTTTATGGGTTTCGGGGAGTAACTGTACATATTGTGTTTCCATACAAAGCCTGTATTTCCAGATCTCTCCACGGCCTCCAACAAAGCACCATCATTCCTTTACACCTGATTGAAGGGGAGATAATTATTGTATTCACACACAGTTGGTTTTTCCATTCTGTTTTATTAACAGAACAATCGGTATCTTTTCTCAGAAACTATAAACAAAGCAACGAATGCTGCCTGTTACATTTCAGCTTGCTTTGCTGTGTGAACACAGGCACTCGTCTCAATTTACATTAGACAGATGGGGCGAGTTTGAGATGGACCTCACAGACGGTAACAAAACCTAGATCCTCACACAGGTACCTTGTTACCAGCAGTCTGACAGATCTGTAGTGTAACTGATCTCAAAGTCTGTGTAGATGTTCATTCAGACCATCCTGGGCTTTGTTAACAGGTGGAGGCTCTGAAGTGAAAGCTAATTAGCTTTCTTTGTGATCCCCCTTAGCATGGCGCCGTTACCGGCCTTTGAAACCACCCTGACTGGAAGCAGAGGCAGATTGGCAAAGCACTACAAAATCTGCAGAGGACCTTGAATTTCCTGTGACGCCCACCAATGCTTGTGAACTCAAAGAACTGGCCAATCGTGACTTCCGGATATGAACATTTTAAACATGTCCGCAGGTCAAGGCTGCCCATTTGTCACAGGAATGTTTCAGTGTCTCTTTCATTAGTCACTACTCAAAGTATGTGGCGTTTTAATTATTAACTAGCGGTCACCGTGTGAAACTATTTGCACAAAGCACTTATGAAACTGCTTTTCATTTGGTATTGTAAATTAACCTTGTGGGCTTCATTTATGACAATTACTTGCGTTCTCTGTTTGAATTGGATCTCTCTCTTCGTTTATTCCATCTGTGCTGTTTCATTTATATTTAATGCATCTCGCTGTGTCAAGCAACCCTATCGTTTTTCGTGCACAATGACTCATTTTACTACCTACCCTGCTGTTGCAGTTTGGGCTTGTGAAAAATGACTTGTGAATGGTTCCCACTGTTTATTGTGCTGTCATTTTCATCCCCAGGGAGCTCAATGAAGTGGGTTATCTCTTTGTCAAGGATGTACGGATACACAAACGCCTAGCAAAGACAAGCATTCACTGGCAGCTGCCTTGGCTATATTTACCTCTTCTAAAGACAATGTATAAATGACTACAACATGTGTCGTGAGCCATTTAAACTCCTGCATTTTTAAAATCTTACATTTAAAATCAGACCTTGCTTTTGGAGTGTGTTATTTGTGTTTGTGCATGTTTACCATCTATGAATAATGAGAAAATTTCAGTTGTTTTTTGTAGATAGGCCGTGTTCTTTGAATGAAGGTCTTCGATAACAGAAAGAGTGAGGTTCTTGCAGGTTTTTGTGAGGAAAACAAGAATAGAATTTTTGTTAACAAATGATGTGACTGCTTGACAGTGTGACACTAAAAGGCAGGAACACTGATTTATTACAGAAATGTTTTACGTTTGAGGGCTTTGCTTATCACCCAAAGTCCTTCTAGTCCAGAGTAAATATGTTTGTTGGTGGCACAATATGGCTTTGTGTATTTTATGTTAATAAATTAAAAATGGCTTATCGAGGAATGACTGCTAAACACAATTATTTTCATGCGTTGTACGTACCTAGCTGTTACAAAGTCACCCTTGTGTTACAATGTTGACTTATAATGGCAAATGCAATTTAATTGTAGAATAGTCCGATAGATATATCTATTAGATATCTATGTGGCATGGACTGATAAACAATAAAATTGTGAAAATCTGATAACCAATGTGATGCTGATTTACTGTGCATCCCTAAATAGAGTCGAGTCGAGTTAAGTTGTATTGTGCTCGTGTAAGCATGAGTTGATTGAGTGGAAATGAAAAGCAACTTGAAGGACTGCAACACAAAGCCTTTGAAACTCCTCTTGTAAACTGCAACAGGTGTTCGGCAGTCTGTGGTATTAAGGAAGGGTAGGAATGCTCTTGTGTGTATTTCTGGATAGTCCACTTTAATAAAGCTTATTTAGATTCCTGCCAGGGAGGTTTTGACACTTACGTTGGCCTTGTGGATGGAGACCCCCATTTTTAAGCTACTTTCAGACTGTAGACAAAAGTGGCTTAATTTTATTTTTTATTTTTTGCTCATATGTGACTCAGATCTGTTTTTTTTTTAAATAGCAGTGTTAACATCACAAACCGAATGGAATTTAATTATTTAGATTCTGATTTGGAACACCTCCGTGTGTGGTCCTAAATCAGATAGAAGTCTGATATGTTGCAATGGAATTCATGCAACTTTTACTTTAACTCTAGATTGACATTTGTCAAAATTCTGCACTGATGGGAGTCACTCCAGTTCAGGATCATAACCAGTTCACATATTGGTTAAATATGAGATTCAGGCACATAGAATCGTCCTAATTTCCCCCTGTTATGATGCCACTGTGCGTGCACACATCAGTATTGTGTCCTTTTTCTTATGCTGAACAACAATAATTACTGTATTTGTATTACTGTAAGTGGTAGGTGTAGACGTTAATAAAATAAAATCTGCTGCGTAGAAGAATTTATTTATTGTTGGTTTCCATCCGTAGCTATATCCCTTCTAGCCACAACCACGAATAACACATAGCCTAATTACTGTATGTGCATTACTGTAAGGGTAGGTTTAGGGTTGGGTTAAGTGTAGACAATAATAAACCATAATTTGACAGGTAGAACTTATCGAATTGTACTACCTACTGTTTTAATGGGAGTTAGCAAAATCTGACAGGGTAGCACAAACGGACAGAACACTGGCCAGTCTGCGATTGGAGGAAAATATCAGTCCAATTAAGATCAGTGGTCAAACAAACGGTGCACCCCTACCCATTATTCACAGGCCATGCTAATCCAGTCCACGTTTAAACATGGTTCTCCATGCATGCCTCACTCTGAGCTCCCTGTGGCCTGTTGGCAGCCTTCAGAGAGCTCTTCAGGAGACCGTTTCCTCAGCATTGGATACGCTTGTTTGTCTGGGCAGGCCATACCTAAATCTCATTCTTCCAGGCTGTCCTTCAATTGGGCATGTGTTTACAGATAAGGCCAGATCCTATTATGCTGCTAGGAGTTTCCAATAGCAAAGACGCAGTTTAGTCGGAAGTGCTAAATTGGCAAACAGAGCGAAATGTGCGGCTACTGTCTGAAATCGTAGGGGGGCTACTGTGGGGGGCTACTGTGGGGGGCTTAACTGTGTCATTTGTGCAAGACTTGGATGTGTGTGTGGATGCATATCAAAGCGACGCATTGCTCCCAGCAGCTTTATCGATCCCTGGCTTTGGTCCTATGTTTATGCTTGGCTGCAGTAAGGTGGCCTGCGCTTGGTCAATACTGCAATAAAGTTTTGACTCTTGACTCCCAGGTGGTGCACTTGTGTCGAAGGACAATCCCTATGGTAATTATAGGCCGTGGGTCACCTACTGCTGTAGCTAGAGTACTCTGACAGAAAGAGAGGCGTCCCGTTGGGTGCAACACAGCAGTTGTTGTATTTGTGTCATTGCCAGCAAAGGTTTGTGCCATTTTTATTTATTTTTTTTTTTAGTGAGGGTTTGGACACGGGTCAAGGGACTCGCAGACTATCATTTTGCAATTTGGATGAATGTAAGGGATTGAGATTGTTGCTGTCACATGCCTCTGGTTGTCCTGATGACACTGGTTTTGATCGTTTCTCTTGGTCGCTATTAGGTCAGGCTGTTCAGTGGATCTTTATAATTCAGACAGTACAAAAATCTAGTGCGTTCATCAGAACAATAGATGCTTTGTGTGTGTGTTTGTGTCATATTTCCCCCAGTAAACAGGGAATTGGGGGCACTGAGCTGGGAATGCCACTGCAATTAGCCAAAAGCATTATGGGTCCTGTAATTCTGCTTCATTTTAGTTTGTTTAACTTAGAGTGGCACATCCTAGTCTTTACTGGCTAGACGAACACAGTGGACTTAACCTGTAAAAAATGTTGTCTGAGCCAAAACACTGGATGATAAACGGACTAAGATTCCAGTCCTGTTTTAAACCTTGTCAAATGAAGATATTTAACGTATTGTTGGTATCCTATTATATGTCCAAATGGAAGTCTTTTGTAATGCCTTTTCAAAAATGTAAGTAGTATAAATAAATAGTGGTAGTGTAGTGGTAGCAGGCTAATTAGTTAGTGGTGTGCAAAGCTAGCAGAACAATCAGATATCAGTGTGCTAAGATAAAATGCTAATCTGCTTTTAGTGTTCAAATCTAGTAACTAGGCTAACCTTTTAGCTTGCAAGCTTACTGAAAAAAGAAACTTTTATTTGACATTTTATTAGTGTATATGTGACATGGGGCTATATCGGTTATTAATGTAGATGTCGTCTTTTATGGTCTATTTTTGCTATCAGAATTTGTTATGACAGATTTGAACAGATTACAACTATTTGAAGAGTATTTCATGGTGGTTTACTTTTAAGGGTCATGATCACAGGTGATAAACAAGTCATAGTAAAGTTCGATATTTCAGCTGAACATTTTAAATATTGCTTCTCTAGTATATTTTTGGTCACTAGTTGTAGTTGTATTTTTGTAGTAAAATATCCAAAGCACAGTGTTATATATTTCATGCAGTTGTGTACTTACGTTATTCCAAAAGTTCCCAAAGATTGGTAAATTTAGAGAAATTCCAGTTTTAAAAAATGAACCGTCCCTATACCTCCATGGTTATGGTCGCCTATCAATGACGTAATATCCGCGCAACCCTCAGCTTGCGCTTGCACAGTTAATTACGTCTGAAATGATAAGCGTTGCCTGCAGCATTAGATTTATATCTGCTCAGTGATTCATCGTGACTCTTTTTCCGCGTTTTTACAGTGTTGCGCATTATAACCATTCACACACGAGTCTGTTGAGCTTATGAACGGATAACCAATCAGAGACGTTCAGATGAGTCATCGCTGAAACAGCGCTGAGTGTGCGCTCGCGCTGACAGGCTGAATTCGGCTCGTGAACTATCTCATCATAAACAAGAGCAGATACGTGAATAATGTAAGTAAGCGATTCATTCATCAAACAGTGTATAGACAGCTTTATGATTACAAGGGGAGTTTTTAAAAGTGCTTAATCTCGCGCTAGACTGAAATCAGTCATGTTCTTTGACAATATAAATGTTCTTTTCTTCCTTTCTCTGTATAATTTATTCGCTGTTTGAATAACTGTGGAAGGTACAGGTAACGCGTATTCATTACGTCAACCGTAAACATGAATCGTGAATTCCATACATTATTTAATTATTTAATTAACAACATCTCCCATCGTTCCACCCGTCTTCACAGCATCATCAAGTTTCGCCTCTGTTATTGTTTTGAAAATGCGACCTCTAGTGGCGAAAACTTACATATTGTGCCTTTAAGTACTAAAACTGAAAACTTTTTACTGTATCGGCTGAATCTTTGGTTGCTGAAATTTTAATGCATCACTATAATTTTATTATTATTCAAACATACTAACACATCCACTTACGTCTGCATACTTGCTTGTTTCTGGCCTTATTTAAATGTACTATTTATGTAGTTCAGATGATGTACACCATTTGTTTTTGTACAATTAGTTATCGAATAGTATTAAAAGTTCTTTCTGTCAGCGAGGAGAATTGCATTGTGGTTCAAGCGAGAGAATTCTGGGAGATAAAATCTTGCTCTCTTATGTTACTATTATGGTGCCGTGCACTATTGGATTTTCGTTTGGCTTTGGATCACGTGGCAACCAGTCACCTGGAACAACCAGCATCTTTATTCGGAAAAGAATACCTTAAGCCATTAGCACTCTGATTTAGAAAATTGTATCTAAATAGATTTACAGAAGCACTCTAGTATATTACGCCAGACCGCTGATCCGTACCATCCTGTAATTTTTCTAATGGGCAAAAACGGCAACCTGTTTTATTTAGCCAAGATGAGGTACATATGAAAGAGTAACAAATTGTCCTCTGGAGATAGTGCCCATTAGGGATCGATATCACTGTTTCAACAACTTCATTTATGATGGGATTCATTATGGGCTCACAGAGGGGCCTTTACAAACATTGTGCTTGAAGGGAAAGGTATAAGCCTACTATTGATTTTGGAGAAGGGCTTTGTGTAAGCCTGTAAAGAACACAGTAACATGTTGTTTTTTGCCTCCACCTTCTTCCCGGTAGGCCTGTAGTTCTGCATTCATTTACAAGCCGTCCTCAGAAATCCAATCATGCTTTTCTGAATTTTTCCCACAGTCACGTCAGGTATTCAACTCTATGTGAGGATTAAAACCTGCTCATGTTTATTTCAGCTCAGTGGGCATCTGACCTCTATACGGCCCCTGATTATATATATATAGTGTACCTACAGACGCAGAGATGCAGCCCTGTCAAAGGGGCAGCCGCATGAATTGTAATCAATGGCTGAGATATCGATTGCGCTCTTAATTGGCTTCGTTCCAAGCTGCAGGTCTAGTCACAAACTGTCAAGGGAAGAAAGCTAATCGATAAATGATTCCTTAGATTTGCTGTTGGTGAAAAGCCGTATTGAAGCATTAACCAACAGTTCAGTAGCTGCTGATGAACTGTAGTACAAGTTTATGACACTTCAAGAGTCTTGACTGACTTGAGACTCCCAAATGACGCACTATACACTATGCACTTATACGCAGTGTACTTAGGCACTATGTACTCAACCATGTAGTGTATGAATTATTTAAGGTTATTTTGTCATTTATAAGCAGAGTCTGGTAGCCTCTCTCCCTTTGCAACGTAATTAAAGCTGAGACAGTTGAGCGCATGAAGTGTTCAACATGCCACACTTCGTTTTTTTAGTTATTAAAGGGATAGTTCACCCAAAAATGAAAATTAGCCTGTCTTTTACTCACCTTCGAAGGATCCTAGGTGTTATATTAAACAATAAAAAGTAAAAGACAGGCTAATTTTCATTTTTGGGTGAACTATCCCTTTAAAGTGCATCATCCAGGTATTTAAAGTTTACTTTTTTCTTTTAGGAATTTTCAGTTTGAGCACACCGCTTGCACTATTTATATTACAAAACGTCACAGAATAGTGCATAAGTAAGTGATTTGGGATGCACCTTCTGTCTGTCTGTCTTTCTCAAATCATATCCATGTTTATTGTAAATCACACCCAGTATCCATCCATAGTTAGATAAATGGTTAGATATGACTTATAAATATATATATGAATCGTTATAGTTGGATGGCCATCTACCTGTATCCATCCATTTGTCTTAAATTATATCTGATGTCTGTTGATCTATTCATCTATTTATTGTAAATCATATCCATCTCTTTACCCAGATAAGCAACATTTTATATTAATTTTATATAATAATTTTATTTCACAGTAACAAAATATGTTATAAATACATATATCTCACAGTACACTTATTTTTGCAAATAAATATGAATAAGAAACTAGTTAACAGGACCAAAAAACTACAGAAGGACAAATAAATATGAAATGCTACATACAGTACATTGTATAAAGTAATCAAATGAATAAAAACACTGCTATTCACTATGCAAATGAAATGTGTATTTCTTTTTATTAAAGTTACAAAAGTGATTTAGTCAAGAGCAGTGAGAGATTTTCTCTCTTTTGTTGCTTGATTACCATAAATGACAGATATTAGAATGCCCAAGATACAATATACTGCTACACATGTTTATATACTGCTTTCTCAGCTGTTTGCTTTCACTTGCAAAGATGGGCATTTTGACACATACAGGTGTGTGTATTAAACCTTTCATGTCCTATAAAGGGGCAAAAATAACTCCATTCAATACTCTTGGACTCTGTGAGCACTGTCTTCACGAGCATATAAAGAATTGATAGAGACATTTTGGAGACATTTTGGACAATAGTCTATCGCCCACTCCTACAACAAATGTATTTATAATTTGCACATTAATATCATTTCCCTTAATTAAAGAAAAAGCAGGTCATATGAGTACTGTGACAACTAAAGAGCAGGTCGAGACTAGTCTTTCTATAATACGTTTGATAAAAGAGTATGAGATATTCACATACATAGGCAGAACAAAGACATGGACATGAGCCTTTTAAATGGCTGTTGCTAATTATTGTGAGCTCAATGAATATGGAGTGAAGAGAATTTGCTTTAAAGGTGGTTGTCGGGAGGCTTTGAGGGATTGAAGGGTTCTCTTGCCAAGGTCCTTTGAGGTATGGACAGGGACCAGCAGAAAGATGAAGAGGTTGAGGGGAGAGCAGGCAACAGGTGCTGGGTTGCCACAGCAACAGCAGTGGCTTGAAGGCGCCAATGGCTTCGTCGGATGTTTGAACGCTCGCTCGCAGCAGGAACACAAGTGTTTTACAGTTGGCACAGTCGGGCTCGGTTTAACATTATCCCTATCTCAAAGGAGAAGACTCCAGCCAGGAATGCAGTCAATCCTGCTGCTCGCTTGCAGAGGGAACAGCAGGACAGGGGCTGGCTGGCAGGCAAGCGAGTCACTCATGACTGCTCGGGTCCTGCCCTCAGCCCATAGGAGATATTGGATGGCTGGTGTCTGTGTTTATTATCTCCCCGTACGCTTTCCATAGGCACCTGCTGAGTGAACAGTATTGATGCCAGCTCTGCAGAGGAGCGGATACACCGTTCTCGCCTTTGATGGCTGGTCAATGGGTCTTAGATCTTCATCCTGACATTTCCATCATTGGGACTATTGATCCTGGATGAGGGCCGGCTCTCTTAGGTAGATAGACAACCTACACTGGGCCGTTTGTATGTGGTGAAGGAGTGGAATACTAAAACTGGGACAGCTCTGTAGAGTTTATTATATTCTTTCCAAGTCATCGCATACTGCGGAGGACAAATATCTGATAATTAGGTCATTTTGAGGCAAAAATGAATTTAGGAGAGGCTTTTTGTCTGTCCTGGCCTCTGATCTTTACTTACAGGTGACAAATGGATTGAAATGGGCCTTAATGTCTTGTACATAATAGAAGGTGCATTACACAATTTCAACCCACTTTAACTGGCTCTTCTGTCTCCTTATGCGGGTTCAGAGTAACTAAAGCCCTTACACATGTGGTTTCCCCGCTTGAAACATAGCATATGCCCTGATCTGTTTAGCTAAGGAGCTTTGGAGTCTCGGGCTAATTGGAAGCAGGCTTATGGCAGCATGACCCATAATGGGTGTACTAGTAAGTCTGTTGCTTTTAAAAGGAGGGGTAACATAGAGTTCAGGTGGTTCGGTGTGAATTAAAGAGGGTTATGGGGATGTATAGTAGTTTTTGGTCAGTTGTCACATTTGAAGGATTAACATTGAGTGGTTGATGACCTAGATTTAATGTGACATCCTTTTGTAGATTAATTAAAATGTGATTAAATAAAACAAATTAAATAGCTTCATTTTATTCATTATTTGTTGCTTTTATTGCCACGTTAAAATAAAGTACTAAAATTAAGAATAAAGTCATAAAGCTTTGAGAATAATCTCATAATAGGCATTTTACAAGAATAAAATCCTAAAGTCTCAAGATTAAAAATACATTAAGAGATTAAAATGGTAATATTTTAAGAATGAAGTCAAAATGACAAGAAAACAGTCATAGAATTATGACATTAAAGCCATAAAATAAGAAAACCGTCATAATAAAAAAGGAAGTCACTATGGCTTTTGACTTTCTCATTTTATTTTTTAACTTTGTCAATCTTACATGTTATGTTTTGTTTTGTTTTCTTAAAAATAGCAATTGTCAGACACACTGTCATAGCAGACTGTGTGGTTTGTTTGGGATAATTCACAGACAATCTGAATTACTTTTGAGACCTAAGACGTACAATGCAAGCTTAACTATTTTTCCAGGCTTGCACGTTGGTGGCAACATTTGTAAGGTTGTCTGTGATGAGAATAGCATATTAGATATGCATTCATTTCCCCAAAGTTCTTCCAAAAGATTTTTTTTGGGTTTAAGCCAATTTCCGACTGGATTATATTAATCCTACTGGATGTGTTTTTAGGTAATGGAAAATCTGGAAGCTGCAATCTGGCCAATATTTTTTGGTTCAGTGGGTTCACAGTATGCACAGTTTGGGAATGAGCCGATTTGATGAAACCAAACACCCCGGGGTTTCATAATGAACAATGATGAGCAGTTAGATGTGCTTGTTGTGTAACATTCCCCCCGTCACCACCTGTTTATAGAGATCATAATTGTGATGTGATTCAGGCTCATCATCACAGGAAAGACTCACATTAGCAAGTTTAGCTTGTGTGTAACTCCACGACTCCCACCTCAATGTTGACACCATGATAATATCAAAGTAGTCAATAAAACCTTTGTACTAATGAGTAAATTGATATAATATACATTTTTTGGTGAGCATTCCTCATCATACACTGCACTACACACACACACACAAAATAATAATTAAAAAATAATAATACAGATATTTTAGTATAATCAGATATTATATATATCTAATCATATATATTTGCAGGTGCAGACCGTTTATTATTATTTATCATATTTATTATTATTTTATTATATGTGTACATTTTTTTACATTTCAATTTATGTGTTTATGCATGTTTGTATGTATTTAGAGCAGTGTGACACTGAAGTTTTTACCTTAGTGTCAATTAAGCGGTACATGTTCACTTTAAACACATGCTCCATATTATGGAGTGACTTTAAGAAAAATTGTGAGAATTTCAGTTGAATGAAGTTATTTATCCATTGACTCATTGTGGGGTCAGCAGATGTCTACTGCATGTTTGCCAGAAGGGCTGGGATTGAGTGAGAACCACCTGAATCTCTCAACTCCTTAACAGATCAATGCAGTAATCTTCCCTCCGACAGCCTCCAGCACCCTATCTAGCCTTTATTAAAACTGCCACAGTGGCCTATTGTGTGTCTGTGAAGCTGGCAACGACTCCCCAACCGCACATGCAAACACGATTACGTATTAGGACTGTGAATTGACCTGTCACTGCCTCACCGGTAAAGAATCAGGTTATTGATTGATGGTACACCGGTTCGGACCTGATTAGCGGTTCATTGTCAGTGTTATAATTGAGCCCACCTCCTGCCATCCTCAAACAACCACTACCAAGGTAACAGAATGTCTCTCTGTGGTAAAGACATCTGATAGGGCCTTCTCTAGGTAAAATTAGATGTTTGTGAGATCTGTTAGATGCTTTGTTGAACCTGTTTTTTGAGAGAGAACTCGAACTCAATTGTGAGAAAAGGACTGTGAACGCTTTGATATATGATCTGTATTTTTGGACATTTGATATTAATAATAATAATAATCCTTACAATGACATGTCATCATGTGACATGTCATTCACATTATCATGTGATTAAGTCACATGATCATCTGTGATATTTTCTGAAATGGAAAGTACAGTATTTATTATATTTATGTATTACTATATTTTACGTTATTTGTATATTATTCTTATATAATATGAATATATTATAATATTCTTTTAATATATATTTTTTTTACATTTAAATTTCTTAAAAAAAATTTTCTTTTTAAATAGATAAAATAAATATCATAGATGTTTAGACTAACAGGCAAAAAAATATTTTTCACTCCATTTTTAGTTTTATGCTTAAACAGTAAATTTTGTTTGTTTTATGCTTAAAACAAGACAAAAAACAAGACTTCATATTTTAAGTTATATTGTACATTTTATTATATTACATTTATTATATTGAC
>SCHK01210423.1:0-15836 GCA_004124795.1 Poropuntius huangchuchieni
TTACTGTGCTGGTAGGCAAAAATGACTTTAGTTTCTGACTTAAAAAAAAGTATATCTTAAAAATTTAATTATCAATAATTAATCAAATGAAATTAACTTGTTGTACTGTTGCTAAGTAACACTGGAAGAAAATATTGTACATTTTAAGGTTCTCGGTCCACATCACATTCACACTGGTGTTTTTAGAAAGCCAAACAATTCAAATATAACAATATATACTGTATATAAAATAATATAATATATATAATATTAGTACTTTATATCATTATAATTATCAAAATCCCGTAAATGAAAAATGAATATTTCATAAGTATAATAAATACTTTACACTACAGTAGTAAAATAATGTCTTTCCTCACTTGCAAAAATGCATCCTTTGAATTTTAATTTTTGTGAAAACAGGCGTATTTTAGGTTTATTGCACAATATTCTTGCATATACTGTAGAAATACAGCATTTGGAGACCAAATGGAGACTCTGTCACATCAGCGTGCACTAAAGAATTTTTTTGCCGCAATTTGCTTGTCACAATTCTCTGATTGGCGGAGTTTTCTTTGCAGAATAGCTAATGTAGTTTTTCACCAGAGAACCCACTGTTGAGCATGATTGTTTAAAAAGTAAATTGAAATAACAATAAAATTTCAACAAAAGCATACAACTTCAACAACTTCTGTTTAGAGGTTGTCTTTAAAAATCAATTCACTTCTAGAGAAAACAAATAGAAATTTTTATTTCCACATTGCACCAAATAATGCCTTAAAAGTGGCTTATTCAGATTTTAGAACCAGAACTATGTGTTTCATAATGTTATTTTATTTTACCATAGAATAATTTGGGGGATTGAGGTTACAATTAGACATGGTTTGCCATTTTTATTATTGTTTTGGTCACATGAAGATTGCAAGAGAAAGAAGGGCGCTGAAATTCAGGTGCTGCTCATCTGGCAGAGTTCTCAGAGAAAGAAAACAAACCCTGATCCACTTCCCTACACACAGCTTCCCGCAAGCTGGCCGAATTCTGCAGCCCAGCACCAGGATGTTTGGCTTACAAAATGACTTTGCCGCTCCCGCAGCCATCCTACCTAATTGCCCCCGGGGCAATTATTGTAGCCCTCTGTCCAGCCATTTTGTAAAAAAATATAAAGTCATAATGTTAGTGTGGATTACGTTACATATTTGTCATAATGTTTTACAGAGTAGTGTTAGTTGTGCGCGTAATGCACAGGTTTTTTTAAGGACACTTAAAGTACGGTACATATCATAAATGTAATTCAATCTGAGAGTGGGTGGGTTGAAAAAAAAATTACCAAACAAAACATTTCCCTAAGCAATCAAAACACAAACAGACCCACAAAAACGGCAGCGACCTGCACATAATCACAGTGAGACATTTCCTCTAAGCCAGGAATTGCCATTCACTCACTGCCATTTATAAACATTGAGAGGGACAAACAGGGAAAGCGCAGGCAACGACAGGCCGTATCGGTCTGGATATGAGCTGATAAATTGGTGGCTGTGGAAAAAGTGCCCCTTGGGCTCCATCTATTCAGCCGACTGAGGCGGAAAGGGCCGTTTTCAAAAGCACCCCAGAGCCTGGCTATGCATGACAGAGCCTGACACCAGAGCCATACTAGATTCCTTTCTACATGGGCGGCAATGGGCTCCTGGGAAGGAACAAGTGCTTACGGAGGAGATATATCTCCCATCTCATCAGCTCTGCTTCTACCCCTCATACTAACAAACACCTGCTGAGCCATCAGATTGAGAGTATTACACGGCATAAAACTACGATGAGAGCAGCTCTATAATATGCTGCTCATGCGATTAAGTATACTGAAGCATAAAATTTATCCTTTTAATCTAATTATACAACAGCCCCATAATGTTCTTGGACATTTAAGCCACACTTAAATGTATACATTTATTTGCATTGGATGCTAAAATAACAATTGCCATGAGTAAACCTAAACTTTTACTCAGAACTTTTCCTTTTTTTTTAACACCAATGACCAGACAACTATTTTTGTCTTTATATAATAATAATAATGATGTTTTAAATTTCTAAATGAATTACCAGTGTTTTCTCAGGTAAATACACTGCAAGTAAACACACTGCAAAATAAAGCGCAACCAAAAATTTAGTAATATTAATATAATATTTTATTAATATGGTTTGGCACAACTACTCTTTACTGTTATTATAACAATATTTCTTATATTTCTTATATTATATAAAATAATATTTTGTATAATATTTTAAAATGATAAATGATATTTATGAATTAATATTATTATGAATGAATGATATTTTATATTTTAAAAAGACCTTTTAAAAAAGTTTTTAGTTTTATTTTAAATAATTTAAAAAAAATTAATAAACTGACATGTATGGTGTGGTTTGATATTTTTTTCAAACGAATGTCATATTTAAGTGTGNCATTAAAAAAATTTTAATAAACTGACATGTATGGTGCGGTTTGATATTTTTTTCAAACGAATGTCATATTTAAGTGTGTCATGTCCAAACACTTAGGGGCCACTGTGTCTACAAATAAATGAGCACGAACATACAGAACACAACAACAACAACAAAAACACTACTTTTATTACTACTATTATTTCACTTCATTTCTCGATTTTCATATGCATATATGACTCAAATCCACAACTTTCTGAGTCTCATCTGCAGAGACGACAAAGCAGTCGTTGTGTCCTTCCAGGAAGTTTTATCTGGGGAAAGCATCTGTCATCTCTCATCAGAGGCTTCTGCCGCCCCAACGCTGCCACAGTCAGCAGACTGATAGCTTAACCTTTCCACCATACTGCACTTCAAAACGAGCAGAGAGCCCCTAGGATCCCTCAGAATGTGTGGTCTTCTCTCTGCACCACTGATTTCTGCATGCACATCTCATTCTGTACGAGACGCCGCTCGAGGATAAAGATGCCTTTTCCCTTTGCTTCTGATCTCACTTATTCCTCTACCAAACATCTAGAGATCTTGACGTTGGTATGAACATGTTCTCAGGACTTCTGCGCCTGGAATAAATGTGCTGGCCAGCTACGTCGGACTGCGGTCAGGATGAGCAGTACCACCTGCCGTTGTGTTGCCCGAGCGTTAGACAGTGATGGGCAAATGAGAGATTGGAGTGTTTTTGGAATGTTAGCAAAGCCACTGGCTAGTAGCCATTGCTCTTGTGGGAAATGAAATCAGTGTTATTTGATCACGTCATTTTAAGTCCAGAGGGAATCTGAAGTCCTGAGACCCATTTTGGATGAGGCTAAAACCTTCAGAAGAAGAACATGAAGTTGTGTTTCATTTTTGTGAGGTGACGGAAAATTCATAAAAGAAATCAGTCCATTGGATTGGACGGGAAAATGACCTATGTGACGCGAAAAGCTTCTAGATCAAAAGTTTTACCATCACCCGTTCCACGCGATTCTCCTACATAATTATAACTAAATAAATCTTCTCTATTACTATAAAAAGCTTTCAATTTTCAGCCTCATCCTCCACATGGAACGTCATCGCTTGGTGAAAGATTTATAAAGTCTGGGGAGAAGGAAAGAGAGGAAGTGAAACTTCAAAATAGCTCTCTACTGCCACCTATCAAAGAGTGTGGCAACTGCAAGCAAGACGTTTACTAAAACAACCCCATTATGAGAGAAAACAGGGGGAGTCGAGTCAGAAGAGTGAAGTGATTATTATAACATTATGACAGCTTAAGATTTAGAGGCTGACCAAAAATTTTAGTGGACATGTTATCCGTTTAGGATGCAGCCTTTTTCCCAGGCTAGAAAAAAAAAAGTCCCCAATCAAAGTGAGGATATAATCATGGATCAGATCAATCTGAAACAACTCTTGCGGCACAGTTTTTATTTTTATTTTTTATGATTCCGTCCCAAAAAGCTTCTATAGCCACATCCTCTGTTAAATTAAGATCCTGTCAATCATTCAAAACTAATTTATAAACCAGTCAGCATCAAATTGTGCAATAATCCCCTCCCACTTTCCTGCCAGGGCCATCCTGTGCCACTCGGTAACATGAGCGAACAGGAATTCAAGACGTAAAACTAGGGCACTTTTCCATGACCCAACATCATTTTTTATATCTTTATTCCATTGTATAATTGCCCTTATTTCAAACATAATAATGGAAACTGCTTCATTTCTTCCCCCATCCCTTCTTATTGCCTCTTGATTGTGACATCTGTGTCTGTCTTGATTTTATTGGATGAAGCGCTCCTTTTGAAAGGATAATAAACGTGTAAACAAATTCAAAACAAGCCTTTCTCCTAAGCTTTGGTTCTCATTATCAAATTGTGCGGCCGCCCTTGCCAATGTCCCCCTCCTAGGCAATGTCATCCTTTTACAACTCAAGATCAGCTATAATCAAAAGTGTCTATAAATTTGAGCTTCTCTAATTAAGGTCTCCTCGCAAAGCGCACAAGCAGGCGACCGGGCAGGGAACCTTCCCAAAAAGACTCAAATTGGCTCCCAAGCACAACAAATCACATTATGATTTCAGCTCTTGCCCACGCACCGCTCATCTTGAGTCAGTTAACCCAGCTGAAGAGGCCGTCTCGCTGCTGCAGACCTGTGCTCTGACTACCTAAAGAAGCCTGCAGTCGCTTGGATCTCTAAACATGCTGAGGGAGAAACACATATGTAAAGTCAATGATTTACACATTTTTGGACACTGACACCTCACTTGAAAATTTCATGTCATTGCATTACGTTAAAAACTATTAACCTAAATGGCATCTGCAAACAAATTATGTCAGATGTTTAGGCAAAACTATATTCGCTTTGTTTAGTAATTCCTGCAAATGCTTTGAACATTGTCTGTAAGGTGTCTGTAAGGACGTGACATGATCACCAAGGCTACGTTTAATGAACTGAATTGTTAAATAGAACAGCATTTATAAATAATTTCTTTAAATAATGCACTGACAATAATATTTAGCACCTGTATCTACACATACATGCATTTAAACCTATGCTCAATCAAGAAATCTCTCCCTACAGCATTTCTGACTGTTGTTGTTTTTGACAGTACTTATTATGTTTATTTATAATTCAAGCTTTTCTACTGAAAAATGACTAGGTTTGTAATTCTCTACAATTTAGCGTCTCAAATTAGATTCAGTTAAAAGATGTATACATTACTTTTTGACTTGGATTCATCTATGACGTTAGTATTTGACCAAAAGTCCTCTGAGATGTTTGCTGCTTCTTCACATGAGAAACCAGGCCGACAACAGAACTGTAACTCTGGGCAGAGATTCACCCAAAGTTTCCAGACAATATAAAGCCAAAACGGGACAATGATTTGTCTCTCAAACAGAGCAAAACACAAGTCTTCCACCACAGTTAAGTCATTGCAAATTACAGCATGGCGGATTGAGAAACAATTACAAATTTAAAGTGCATTTAAAGAGCTAAGAGAGAGCTTATTTTTAGACGGAGCTTTATGGGAATACGTTCATACGAGACTTTATGATCAATGCAATGTTGTGATCACTCTATCAAAAGCTCTTCTCCAGCCAAAAGACATATCAGCATTCTGAGCTAATTACAAGGTCGGACAACAGCCAACTGGACAGCAGTCCAAGAAAAAGGGAACGCTTACACGCAAATTCATGCACACAGTGTAGCATCTACCGTACAGTTTCATTTTCCTACAAGGTCATTCAAACTATGGCCCTTGACTACTTAGACTAAGTGCTCAATTAAGCATAGCTTGTTAGTCGGTTTCCTTTCCAGCTATGTTATTGCTGCCATGTGCTGTATTACGGTACTGTATTTGTAATACAGTGTGTTCGGCCAATATGATGGCAGATCTTAGTGACTCTTTTTTTCCTTCACTCAAATTTTGTTTTTATGTTTATATGAGAGACTGTGTAAAAGGTGTGAAGAATTGAATAAAGTAAACATGAAAATGTGACATATATATCCAAATGACACAGCAAATGCTGAACTTGGATTTTATTCATTGCGAAACATGGGTATTGCGCACACTTTTTTATTTATTTGATCAAAGACATGAAGGCTGAAGGTCAAGTTCACCCTTGAGAGGATCTTTATGTATCTCAGTGGAAACACTTATTTTAATTCTTATCATTATTTGCAATTAAACTGTAAACGTTATTAGATTTACAGGCATTCAATTACTTCATTAACTAATGGCAAGATTTTAGAAAGGCCGCATTAATTAATAACAGTTCCTGTGTGACTTCATCGAAAAGGAAAGTCGTTTTCAGAGACAAGAAGTTGCTATTTAATGAAAAACTACGAACAAAAAACTGTTTCTTCACAACACAAGTAAACAGGGTCAATTTTGATTTCATGACGACTTTAAAGCCAGAGTTTACCCTCGCGTTAGATACGCCATGATTTCTTCGAAGAAAACTCACTTCAATGCATTTCAAAATGAGCTAATTTGCTTGACGTGAATTTTCGCCAATGGCATAAACGTCATTCAAACACTAAGAGTAGGCTATGTTTTATCAAAAATGAATGTGGTTAACATTAACATCGTTGATTAGATCACCATCGTGATCAGGCGATAAAGCATATTGTATTTATTGTAGCCAGTTCCTTTCAGTCCTCTCCAAAGGCCCTCATTTTAATAATTTCCCCCGGAAAATAAGCGCGAGCACTAGCCCAGACATAGCCTCCCATGTCGAACAATCATAATCACGCTACTCTTACCATAACACCGCAATTATCCTCATTGCTTACAGCAACACAGCATGCGTGATGGATGAGTGTGTGCGTGCTTATGTGTGTTTGAGCGAATCGTCTACAGTAGAAACGTCTCCCACGCACGTCCCCATCTGTCGCAGCTCCTCTGCTCACTTCAGCGTGCGACCTCCATAAATCATATCATTAAGATAACGTCAGCGGCCCCTGGCTGGCTCGTACATTACCCAGGCAGACTAAACTCCATCCGTTCAAGGCCCCGCTTTGACAAACAGCTGACACAACAGCGACAATCCATGTCCGGCTCATGCAAACAGTAGTTCGACAGTAGTTCTTGTAGGCGTATGGGACTCAGAGGAGTTTTGTTTTATCACTAGAAGAAAATAATCCATTCGTGGTGTAAACAAACGCATATTGCGCCCATTTGAGAGGTGTTTGCTCTTTTAAGAGTTGCTCCCATCAGCTGCAGGTACCTGTGGGAGGTATATGATCTGTTTGGAGAGTCTAAGCTCCTTGCTGCATATGTTACCATTATACTTCATGCCTGGTTGCAGTCAACTGATTTCTTGTGACATTATGATCCTGCACATTTCCTCCAGCGGTAATTAGTCGTAGCAGTCAATAAATCTCCTCTGTTTGTTTTTGTAATGTTTATTATGGTTTAATTGCGTTTTTGCCCCATTTCGAGAACGGTTTTCTACACGTCGACGAGAGCACTACAAACGCAGTTTTCTCGTCTGATACCATTCGAAATATCATTAGAACTCTGATTATACATTTGTTCATATATAGAATCACTTAACGCGTCCAGGGACAAAAAGACAAAAGTCTAAAAACGACACAGAAGTGGGTGTATAAGGCGGCGATTTGGAGGCTCAGAGAAGAACCCTCCAAAATCAACATTACTTCAAACATGAGCTCATCTAAACATCTGTCCACAACATGTCCAATCATTGCCCTGCTGAGGCATGTACAATTGTTTCTGGAAATAAATATTAGGCCTAATTCGGCTCTGATTGTAACAGCCCGGAGAGGAAACAGTCTTTGTGGCTGAAATCTAATGTACTTTTTTCTCCCAGGGTCCCTCTTTTAATTGCTTGTATTTATTTGATCTCGTTTTACTCTTTTCTGCATGCTTCTCAGTTTAGGTTTTGCGAATTTATTTGTCTGATGCTCCTAAACTTCATTTCACACTTATGCACCAGTTAAAACAGGAGAGGTCTGAGTGTGTTTTAAGTGAGGGTCTGCTGTGGAGGGGTGGACTGAGTTCAATTATACTTAGGCTGTCTGTCTTTTCCCGTCACACTCCATTTGCGGTCGGCGGATACGTTTACACAGAAACTAATCATAACTAAAACATTTTTGTGTAAATCTTACCAAATTACTCTGTATAACAGGGGCAGGGAAAGGAAATCAATACCAAAAACACTTAAGGTAACATCTGACCGTTCTTCCGGACCCTCTGGATAAAACTAAGATAAATAATGAAAAGAAAATAAGTTCCCATTAAGAACACTTATGAAAGAGAATTTTTTACATAATTGGGCAAATGTAAAGTTTGCAATATCCGGCTGAACTAATACAGGCCCATCTTTCACAATTAATGCTGGATTGCACTGTGCACTGTATATCGTCGTATGAATCACCTAAATTTTCCATATAGATGGAATATTTCCTAAATAAAAAGCATGTCAGCAAATATTATTGTGCTTATAAAGCAGTCATATACTCAAAAAAGCTAGGCCTGATTTAGTACAATACAGATTTGATTAAATAATTACTTAATTTACTCCTGAAAGAGGTACTGCTTGAAGGATAGAATGGATTTATTACATTATATGTATTTTTAATTAATTCTGGCCCATTAACTTTCTCTTGCAAAAGATTAACTGTCACGGGATGATAGTCACATCTGCTACATTTCCATAGAGCTTGAAAAAGACTGCCAATGATGCTCAAAAGTGAGAAAAAATGCTGTGTGACTACCACCAATGCCAAGTACAATGGTTCCCCCTTGTGGTAGATTCAAAAACTCAACCTCATATGATTCACTCGGTCATTATTAGGTACAGCTTAAACTCTCACCGGTTTCAGCTTTTAACACATGCCCCATTTTCTTTGTATATCCCTGGATGGAAAGGCTGTGAAACGAGTCCTGGTAGGATATATAAAATGCACTGCAGTGACATTAACTCGTGTGTCCTTCAGAGAGAAAAAAGCAGTTTTGGAGAGTCAGTCCAAAACTGAGAGAAGCCAAGCACAGACCTGATCCAATCCCTGTGACCAGGTCATACATAAATTAACTTTTCACTCTACCCAGCCTCGTTAACAGGCTGCTGGAGGGAATATGACAAGTGCAGGGGGTGCAAGCTAATAACACTGGGTTATTCTACTGAAGAAAGAAAAGAAAGAAAGAAAGAAAGAAAGAAAGAAAGAAAGAAAGAAAGAAAGAAAGAAAGAAATTATTGCTAAATATGATGCAAAGTTCAAAGGATGTTAAAATTTAACAACAAGTGAAAAGGGCATGCTTTCATTTATTTCTTAATGTGGAACCTAAAGCTCAAAATCCTTCATTGTCACTCTTAAAATAGCCTTGTATGAAAGGTAGACATCATACAGGCTAAGCAATAGAACCTCAAACAAAAAAGATTTTGATCCAACACAGACTGACTGTCTGTAATGACACAAAAAAATAAAGTAAAGCGCCACTACACCGGTTCTTTCTCGTTAAACAACTCTTCATGAGTTGATTTTCCTATTTCTACGCCAATACATTTTGACGAGCTCAAAATGCATAATGAAGCCTTTTGGAAAGCAGTTGGCATCATGCTTTTTTACAAATGTGCAGACTTCCGTTCCGTCTGCTGTATGTTACATAAAACGCTTAGTAAAACAATTGTTGGTCTCTGTATATATGTGCATCACATGGGCATCCTGGCTTTTGCTTCGCGTCTTTTTTCTTTTTTTTTTTTTTTTAGCGTTTTAAGACGTCTTGTCAGTGAGTCTCATTAATCACTCTTATCATCCTTATAGACATGTAGCTTGCATTTTAACGTAAACCCATGTAAGCATAACACGGATGAGCTAAATAAACATTTTCATTTTGTCAGGGGTATATTACAAATAGCCCTAAAGAGAAGCGTCTCGAACTCTGAGGGAACGATTTGTAAACGGAACTAACTAAAGTGCGCGTGTATCCCGCGTGCCTCTCAAGAGAAACATCCGGTTACTGTCTCTGGCATTTATCGACTTTAAAATCACCCACTAAACACATTTATGTAAACAGCCTTGTACTATCAAAAAAAGAAAGAAAAAAAGAAAATGACAAAAGGTACTCCACGGACTTCAAAGCGGTTTTGGGCGTCTGCCAACTGTTGTTGAATGCGACACTTTACGAGTTGGTAAACAAAGTTTGTGGAAATATAAAGTAGTCTTACCTGCAGAGCCGCCCGCTATGATCTGATGAGACGCTTCTCTCAGTAAACTCTGCTTTTTAGATGTCATTTTCTGATTCTGGGCCTGTTTTGAAGAAAATAAACAGTTATATTAGCGCGGCCATGTTTTAAACATGTTTGTTATTTCAAACCTATTTCAGTGTATTATTAATTACGGTATCGAGGAAATAAAATGTGTCGATAATTTTAATAGGCTTATAGGAGTCTGTTATTATTTTAAGGTAGTCATAAGCCGCATTGTATAGTGCTGAGGACTCCAGGTGTGTTTAGACCTTACTTCAGTTTGGGGTTTGAGTACAGTTTGATTATTGTAGCTCCTCTCTTTGGGAAGATGCAGCGGAAGTCCGAGGCTTGTCTGACACGCGGTGTCCTGGCGCGAGCTGAAATGACGGGATTCAGTGTGTGAGCGCGCTCTTGGGCAATGCGGGTTAATTTTAACTCAGCCAGAGTTAAGTGAGCACACTGTAACAGGTCGTATGCGAACGAATTATGTGATATAATAGAAATAATACGCTAATAAAAAAGATATTGCTTTACAGTGGCCCTATTTCACACTGAAACACACGTGAATGTCATGGATAACAAAATACCAAAACAAGTCGCATCTGCAAACACATTATGCTAAAGCTTCTCTCAATATATATATTTCCCCATTTTTCATTTATAAAACATTTCCTTAAGACTAGGCTACTTGCCTTGAAGTCAGTTCCCTTCAAGTTCACACGTTTTTTTTTAGCAGATTTAACAGCTTATTTCATGTTTTGTCTTTTAAAACAGAATAAACTTTTTTTAGTGAAATTTTAGTCTTGTGACGTTTATACACTTAAACATATGTGCTAACTTGTTGGATATTTTATGTAAGCATATTCATACATTTTATTTCATACAGTAACTGTGATTTAAGTGTCTAAATACTTTTACTTCAATACTTAAAACACTTGTATTTTAGTTTAATAGACACAAATTCTTCAAGCTAAATGTTCCATCATTTCACAAATGAAAGCCAGAATAAGTTGTAAATTTAAGTGCAACTTAAAAATAGTTATAACGTACAGTAGCTACTTTACTATGACTTGATGTCCTAGCACTGAGATTGGCTTTTTCTACAATCTAATACAATGTAGACTAAATAGGCCAACAACTTTTTAAGCACCAGTTGTGCTTTACCAGTCAAAAGTTTGGACACACGTGCTATAAGATACACACACACACACATAAGATACACACATACACATATATCTATATGTGTATTAATATAGATATAGATCTATATCTAAAATAAATAAATATATACCTTGCAAATTTTTCAAGCATTGATTTTTAGTTAAAGAAAATGTAATGAATAAAAAATCTGTAGATGACATGCAGGTATGTCATTGTATTTTGTTTCTGATACTTAAGCTCCTAAAAGTTTTAAAACAAAACTCGTGAGGTTAAAATAATTTTCTTGATGTCTCGTAAACTAAAAGCTGTCATTTAAAATGTGTCTGGGATTCCTTCAAATTATATAGTCAGCCACAGCTTTTTTTCTTCCTCTGCAGAATGCAACAATGAAAAGCAGGCTTTCCCAAATTCGATGTTACAACTTGCTTCGAGAGAGTCTTGGCCGAGTAATGAGTGTATTACCGTATTTGCTTAGAACATACACATTTTTTCCCCGTTTAATTTTTGAATCGTGAATTTATAGCAGGCTATTGGCAGGGAAATGCCATTAGCACTTTGACCTGCCTGGAGTGAGAGAGCAGACAAAACCCCACCCCGTCTATAAACCTACACGGTGGCCAGCAAAACTGTGAACTTTTTCAGTTATTCATCTTTTTTTTTCCTGCAATAAGTAATTCTAAACAAACTGTTCTGTTAATTTGTATGAGACTTTACTATGATTTCTAAGGGCACACAGAAAGCCAAAAAGAAAATGACTTCTTGATAATATAATGGAATAGAGTATTTTACGCATTAATGAACATGAAGAGTTTAACAGTAGATAAACTGTGCATAATATAATGTCAACGAACACCTTGAAATGAAATGCAATAATTAAATTATAAAAAAAAAATAATCAAAAAGGAAACACCAGAACAATTCATTTTTTATTTGCAACAACCTCTCTATGCACATAAAACGTGAAGCTCTCACAGCATCAACTCTGAATGTCTGTTTTACCACATTTCTGGGCTTGGATTGTAACAATTACAAAAGTGACACTATTTCTAAGCCACTTGAAATGCTTCAAGGCTTCTAAAAAAAGAATTGAATAAAAACAAGTTGGTTAGACTAAAAAAAGCAAAGAGTTAAACAAAATAAATATTCAAAATACAGAGACAGTGGTTTGATTCATAGAATAATTCAAGTCATTATTACAGCTCTTTTTCAAAACTCATCTGTACATCCTCCAATCTTTCAAAATCTGCCATATTATTAGTACAGTGTGTCTTTACCTACATATTATCAATTATCAGTTTCTAAAAAAAAACTCTTGATAATTATAATTTTTTTTTTTTTTTTATTGAACAAAGTAGACTGTACTTGTATTTATTTTTAGGTTTTATGAATTATGGGGAAAAAAAATTATATGGTTGAAAACATGCACTTTATGGTAAATACGCTAAGACCTAATGTTTTTAAAAACCTAATAAAAAATGACGTCATAATAATATCAGTATAACTATGGCCATTCTCAAGCTACAAACTTCACGAAAATATATGATCCTGCACATATTAACGTCATGTTGAGAAATGTGTTGCTGTGTTCTTTTTTCTTTATACAAGAGGCAAGGCTATGGCTATAGCGAGCAAATATGAAGTAGCCTAAATGTGTGCCTTTCTGCAACTACTGTATAACATAAAACTTGTCACTACATGAACAGTTTGGCTCAGATTAAGCATTAAGGTTGGTAGTACTATGGAAAATGGCACGAAACAAATGAGAAAACCCAAACTCTATAACTTCACATAGTGCTGATGACATTTTCATGTCATTTCCTGCTTGGATAGATGAGAAGAATTCATCAACCCTGTTACACTACCACTACACAATAGACTGCTCTTGAGTCGTGTACCACATAAGACTGTCTTTATATACTGGTAAGCTAGTTTGTGCTAATGTATTAGAGATGGTCTGTGTAATGTTTCCACACATTCTGATATTCACTGTATAAACTTCAAATGACTGATGGTACCAGTAATTAATGTACCGTTAAACAGTGGAAATGTCCTGAACCAATATAAACAAACAACAAAAAAAAAACTTTTAACTAACTAAACATTTAAAAATTCAAACAAAGACANCAAAAAAAAAAAAACACTTTTAACTAACTAAACATTTAAAAATTCAAACAAAGACAGAAATAAAAATCATGTTACGCACAAATGAAAAAGTCAAACCGTGCCTTTAACTGGACGTCCAGTTTAAAAGCTCTAATTCCTTAAAAATGAACGCCAAACTTTTTAGCATTCAAGAATGAAATACTCTTGGATCTGCTCTGACTTTGTGGGTGATCTTCTCAGGGTGGGTTTCTATTAGAAAACCCACTTTGTGATGTGTTTATTTTTTGGATTTGGACTACGAACGGTGTGCAAGTAGTGTCTGTTTCGCACAATAAATAACTTATGCAGTTTATGGTTCGAAACTTCAAACACAAAATCTTTGAATTGCATCCCAAAGTAAATGATTTAAACATTTCCTAAAATGTGTTTTTTTTGTTTGCAGACCATCTGATGTATCCAGACACCTGGAGACTGAGGTTTTAAAGGAGAGTGGGGCCTTTGGTGGTGTATGTCATTGAGGGGAAGTGTCGGCTGTCAATGTCCCAGAGCTTCCTGTCTCCTTGAGGCCCCAGCGCTGAGCCTTGAGGCTGGTTTCCGGCCCCTGGTAAGTTGGAGGTCCAGTAGTTAATATAACTAGCCATGAGGAGCGTCAGTTCCAGGATCTACAGCATTGAAAGAGAGAGACACAATGGACCAGGAGGTCTTTAGTAGACGAATATTTTAAAATTTAACTTGCTCTTACTGTATCAGGCCACACAATAAAAACCACACATATACGAGCTCATTAGCACTTCCTGTATCATGTAATGCTGTATGAGGGAAACTCGCATTAAAAAACCTGTTTTTAACATTGGATGTCTTTCAGATAGTGGTTTCAAAGGGGGGTGTAGGAGTTCAACTCAGGTTTTAAGCTGTTTTAAAGTTCTGATTTCACCCCCGCACACTTCAGATCAGATTTTTAAGCTAGGTCATAAAATTTAATGCTAAAAGCACCACATCAGAATTCCGTTTTTATTGGCTTCGTTTGGAAATGCGGTTAAACTGTGTTTTACCTTCTGTGACTTAGCAGGTCTTACCTTTGGTTTAGCCATTGCAAATAAAAGTTTATCCACAGTCTTCTTGCTCAAAGCCTGGTCTTTAATCTGGCTGACCACTAGCATGAAATCTTCCTTGCAGCCTCCGAAGGTGATCACTGACTGGTATGGATATGTGACTAACGGATGCTGAAGAAAAGCAGAGCATATGAATTCATTTATAGTCTCTTATTGAACTCTGAAAAACAAATATAAACACTACAGTTTTTTTTTTTTTTTAGAGAAATTAATACTTTTATTTGGCAATGATGCATTAAATTGATTCAGCAAAAGTAACAGACTTCGAAATATATTGTTATATTTTTAGAAAATGTTGAACTTTCTGTTCATTAACGAATCCTGAAGAAATGTATTATGGTTTCCACAAAAATATTAAGCATCTCAACATCATAATAAGAAGAAATGTTTCTTGAGTAGCAAATCAGCATATTAGAATTATTTCTGAAGAATCACGTGACACTAAATACTGGAGTAATGACAATCACATTAATTACACAATAAGTACATTTTAAAATATATCAAAATACAAAACAGTTTATAATAACAATGAGTTATAATATTGTCAATAAATTGTAATAATATATCGCAATATTACTATTTTTTCCTGTATCTTTTCTGCAAAAGGCTTTTTTTTTCTGTGAGCTGGTGAGATTAGTGAGTGGATGAAGAAGTTAAACAATATAAAAATAGAAAACAGAAAATTACAGAGTCTGCCTGACCCTGTTTATTCTTTCTCAAAACAATCAGACCTCTCCAAGTGAAAATACAGCCAACTGGGCAAGATATCAGGACTACAGCTTTACAAACATGCACACCTGCCAATATGGCCCTCTAAGTGCCAGATAAAAATTAAATAGTTCTTGAATAAAATAAATAAATAAATAAAATAAAATAAAATAATTCACTGAGCCAAGAGAGGGAGCTAAAGGTCTGAAAAGAGGTGCACTTACAGCACAATAGAAGCCCAGCTGGTATGTGGAGGAGGGTTTAAAGCAGAAATAAAAAGCTCATATTTTTGTTAAATTGCTACATTGTTCATTTGAGGTAGAACTACTTTTCTACATGGATAAACATCTGGTTATGTGCAATCAATTTTTAAGTTTTTTAAAAAAACAAATGGTGGGGATGTCATGGAATTGTGAAGGCTTTTGAATATTACTTAGATTCTGATAAATAATTTAAAATTATGTTATAAGTGGTCTATATGATGTATTGGTTGAGATCGGTAGTAGAGAATTTGCTTATNATAATTTAAAATGATGTTATAAGTGGTCTACATGATGTATTGGTTGAGATCGGTAGTAGAGAATTTGCTTAT
>SCHK01210426.1:505-31317 GCA_004124795.1 Poropuntius huangchuchieni
CCGTTCAAAAAGTATTCTCGTCGCTTCCTAAGATTCAGATTGAACCACTGATGGCAGATGGAGTACTCTGACAATGTCTTTCATACATTTCTGGACCTTGATGCTGTTATTTACCAGGCAGTCAATGGGACAGTTACAAGACTAACAGATTCATTCTAAAACATCTTAAATTGTGTTCCGAGGACAAACAAAGCTTTTACTGGTTTGGAACGACATAGAGGTAAGTGAATATTGACTAAATTTTCATTTTGGGGTGGAGTATCCCTTTAAGGGTGTCTGATCTTGATGTGATTCTGCCAAGTAGGACATGTCCAGAAACAACATTTGCATCAACCGATCAGATTTTAGGGATCGGTTTAGGACCTACAGTATCCTTTCCTTGTGATTTTAAGAGCTCGATAATGGATAACACTGGGTTAGTTTCTTAGCTGAAATTTCTGGACAAACAAAATGTCCAGGAACACATTGTACTTGGCAATACTGCAGTTTTCAATCTCTAGCAGGGTGAGCACATGTCTCCTCTCTGTCCTTCTTAAATCTTAGTTACATTTGTCTGAGTTCTGCCAGTCTGGGGCCAGTTCCACTAGCTTCAAACAAGCAGCCATCAAGTGTCCATGAGTCAGTACCACCTGGCAGGGTCACAGGGCAGTCACCACAGGCAAGAAAACTGGCATCCCACTGCCCCCCTCTCTCTCCTGCCATTCTCTCTTTGTTCCTCTTTCTCAGCTTGCATGACAAGAAACAGATTAATATAGCAGCTCTAACAGGACGAGGTGGGACACGCTTCTACAGCGCATGTGTGCGCATGTCTCGCACTTTCCTGGCATCTGTTCATAATTGAAACCCATATGAGATCTGGCATGAGGAAAATAGACAGAGTTAGTTGAGGAGAAATGGATACCAGATACATCCACCTGCCCTCAATATACACTCACAGGGAAAAAGAAAAGGATGGAAGGGGAATGAGAGAAGGGGATACAGAGAAAATAGAGAAGTGTAGAGAGGCACAGAAGAGAGATGAGATGAACAGGGAGAAAGAAAGGAAAGGAAGAGAGGAAAACAAATAGAAGAAAATCCTTTTTCATGGTAATTTTTCATACCGAATATGCATTTATGCGAAACAGCGGGGTGTACAGCAGTAGTGACTTGTGTATGCATTCTACATACAGTATGAGCAATGTTTTGGTATCTTAATGAGTTCTTGTGTGGGTTCTGAACAAATGGCTCTCAAATGAGACTCTTAAAATAATTGTCTTAATTATGGAAGCTATTTCCACCTCAAAGTAAATAAATACAGCAGGTAATTGTGAGATTAAAAAAAGAAAGGAAGTAAGTCACATTTATGGGTTTTTCTGATCTGTATATCATTGTTACAGTGTTGCATTTTGTCCTGGATTTGGTTCGCTTTCACCAGGCAACATTTAAAAATTATGTTGCGAAAACATGGCAGGTTCCAATACCATGAAATTTACAATTACAAGAAATAAATCTACAATTGTCTGGCAAAATTATGAGAAATAAAGTCACAATTGTTAGTAAAAAAAAATCTAAGAGTTAGATATGAACTAAATGTGATAGATATAACATAAATGTGAGATACAAAGTTGCAACTGCAAGATTAAGTTCCAAATATAATATATAGTTTCAATTGTGATGTATAAATGTACAGTGTGATATAAAGTTGAAACTGTAAAAAGTAAATTTATAATTCTTACATATAATCTTGTAATAGTGAGATATAACATTGCAATTTAAGATATTAAATTAAAAACTAATTGAGCTAACTGCTATAAACATACAATTATACGATATAAAGTTGCAATTGTGAAATATAAAATCGTAATCACAAGAAATAAAGTCACAATTTATGAATTTACAGTTACAATAACCTTTTAATTCATTTACTCCTTCCATACTTATGTTTTTAGTTTGTTTCTCTTTCTATCTTCTTCTGTCTTGTTTGGCAGATGATTAGATGTTTCCTAAAAAACAGCTTGTGTGTGTACATGTGTACAGTACATGTGGGTGTGAATATTGTATGAATATGTGTATGAATGTGCACCTATGTTAGCGCATGTTCACACCATCATGCGTACTTTCTCCTTCTGGGGAAGAATCCCCAGGTCAATGAATAATTCATCATACATATCTTGTTAAAGAAAAAAAATCAAGGCAGGAGGAAATATGGTTGTTTGATATTTCCATGAAGGGAATTCTCTCCATACCAGTCCTCTGAAGAAACAGGAAGCAAGAGCGTGAACACACCAGTAGTTTGAATGTAGGCCACCGTGATGTTCTAACATACTGACTGATGCTAATCATTATGACTGGTCTTGTCTCCTGCTTTCGTTCCAATTTATGACAGAGTAAACGGATGCTGTACATTGTTTTAGCATTTCTGTCTTTCGGTGTGTGCGTTTGTTCACACAGCTCCACTTTAAATAGAGCACAATTTCACAGGTTATTAAGTCAGCTCATCCTGCTCTTTACATAGTGCTGATTCCCGTAATTAACCATAATCATTTATTTATTTGTTTATATAGTTAGTTATTTCATTCAGTGCATTTGTAAGTCAGATGCATTCGCAGAATAGTAAAGAGGCAAATGAGAATTCAGAGTAGGCTAAATAATGAAGCAATGGCCTAAAATAAATCATGACAAACTCAGAGATGGCTTCAACGCTACGCTTATTTAAAATAGACAAAAAAAGCAAAGGGATCCATGCATAGAGGGATGAAAGGAAATGCTGATGATCTAAGGGAAAGGGAGATAAAAATATACAGGACAAACTAAAGACAGATGAGGTAAGAACTGAGATATCACTGGCCACAATAAACAACAATCTGCCATAAGCACTTGGAGAACTCTTTACCATCACACTTATCGCTGTGTCCTCTAAGATGTCAATATTTCTTCAGACAGAGCCCCAATCCCTCTGACTTTGCCCAGCAGTTTCAGATAGGCTATTTATCTAGCTACAGATATTACGGTTATCTCCGAATGTAGTCTGCTCTGAATGCCAAATAGGATAACCTGCATGTTGCATGACAGGATAATGTTATCACACATTGCAGTATGTAATGTTATTTAAAGATACAAACTTTAAACTTAGATTTAAAGTTGAAATGTGTTCCACCACCCAAACTCATGACAATGGTTAAGCCAGAAATGTGCACTGGCCTTCTCAAACATACTAAATCATGTTACAGTAAAAGTCTTTTTCACTAACCACAATCATTCAGTCTAAATGATAGGTGTTATCTGTGCTGGTATACTGTAGCACCGCGGCAAGCATATTTCAATTGAGTCATTGTCATTCTTTTCAGCTCATATCCTTTCTATGTAAATTAGGCTCATTATAGATTAATTAACAAAAACTCTTGTTAATAAAAGTCAGCGCCATATTTGTCTGGTGCAATTAATGTTATTAGTGCTTACATAAAGGCAATGGAATTTCTTTATAAGAGACGTACATTTTCTATTGATCATGGCAGCATTTATTCATCAAAAATGATCAGATGACATAGTTAGATAAATTAGATTAATAAACTAGAATTGTGATTCTGGTTCATTGATACATTTTTTGCACTTTCTGAATCCCTAAAAAATGGTGTAGAAACTATTTTCACTTTTCACTTTTATTTTCAGAAAACGCAAGTAACATTTTGAAGCAAACGTGAAACTTTTAGTTGAAAGACAGAAATTGTAAAATTTCATAATCTTTTTTATTGTTTTATTTACAATGTATTTATTTTTTACAGTGATATCTGTATAATGATGTCCAGTGGGGTGAAATGATTACAATTAAAGTAAAACAGAACTTTTTAAGGTGGTGGTGTTAAAAATCTTTGTAACACTTTAGAATAGGGAACACTTCTCTTTTAACTACTGTACAACTTTTCCCTCAATAGACTAATTTGCTGCTTATTAATAGGTAAAATAAGGTAGTTGTTAAGGTTAGGTATGTGGTCGGATTAAAAGATCTAGAACAAAGCCTTGCAGATTAAGGCATTAATATGTGCTTTATAAGTACTAATAAACAGCCAATATGCAAGCAATGTGCATGCTGTTAAGCAACTAGTTAATGGTGAGAATAGGTCCTTAAAATAACGTGTTACCAAAATTTTCTTTGTAAATGAATCAGAATCCAACACAATATCATGCCAGTTTTTTGGTGAATTGGTGGTTTTTGTACAATTCACATTTTAGGAATTCACAAAAAATTGCCACCTTGTAAAATAGTTACGTTTCCTGTTACACTGGGTTGTCAGAAACATGATTCTAGATTATTATCTTATTATTAGATTATTATTCTAAATAATGTTGCACGAGGAATTTGACAATAGGGTTTGCTCCAAAGGGCACCGTAAACCTGCCTTACCAAATGGATGGTTTAACAACACGCAAAATATACAATATAAACTCAGAATGCACAAAAATACAATATATGATATGCAATATAATGTACTGTATACCTCCAGGGTGCAATGCTGTAGGTGAAGAGTGCGACTCTGAGCAGAATAAATGAAGCAGATAGAGTCTAGCAGCAGGATGCAGTGCAACAAAACAAACCTTAGTGATGCTGAAGGTGCAAAATATACTCTCAAATATCATTTTATGAGGACGAGAATCTATCCAGATGGATGTTTTTACAGAAGCAGAAGTTCTATTTGAGTTTTGTGGTGCACTCATGGAACCAGCTTAACAAGGCAGGGACGAACAGCAGTGGGAATCTGCCCTGAAGGGGGCTCAGTGAAAATCAGCGGAACTTGTTCTTCTCCCTTTTTCCGTCTTTTTTATCAGAATAAACAAGGTGTTGATTGTTGCCCAGCAGTGCTGCTAAAGTCTGTCTCCAAATCCGTGACTGCCTCTTTGAGTGTTTTGATACAGTATGGGTTGGTGTTTAGGGGGTCGTCTGCATGTATAAATATGTGGATGAATATGAATGTGGAAATTTCATGGACAATGTTAGCTACATCCTCATGACCAAAATCTGCCCACTGCCCCAGGAAACAATCCAGCCTCTTTTTCCTCTTTTAATTAACCTTGTTAATGAAAGTCACTGCTTGGATGAAAGGGACTGAGTGGCGCCTCTCATTTCTATTATTTTTTCCAAATAATGATAACGTCTTACTTAAGAGGCTGCGTCTGAACTTCAAGAGGTTCTCTTAAGACCCTCATAGCCCATCAATCATCTCTGAAAAATCAATTCAGATTCTGCTGGAATTTATCTTAGAGATGGTGAGAACTCAGCAGGGACGTCATTATTTCTGTGTGCAGCACAGGCTGAGGCTGGTCAGATGATGTAAATGATGGCCTCCTGCAAACAGCCTCTTAAAAATAAGATGAATCAGTCGTTTTTTTTCTAAGCCCAGCCCTGAGATATGTCACTCGGTATGAGGAGAGCGTCACCTGGAAACCATCCAAATATCCTTAGATCCACAAGACGGGTTGCATAGCAATATGAAATTGTCACTACAGAGACAACAGCTGGCTGACTGCTGCATCACCAACCGAATAAAAAGGTGCCTTTGGACCTCTTTGCAGTGTGTCTAGATATATTTTATTTACAGTTTTTTAAAGAAATTGACACTTATTCACAAAGGATGCATTAAACTGATCAAAAGACGTATAATGTTTCAAAAGATTTCTATTTCAAATAAATGCTGTTCTTTTGAACTTTCTATTCATCAAATAATCTGGAAAAAAGTAGCATGGTTTCCATGAAAATATTAAAGGTGCTGTATGTAGGTTTTTGACTTTAAGTTAACATACTTGTTTATCTGAAAAACAATGCTACAGTCAGTTATTCTCCTTGGAAAATGTGCGTTCCGGGCCGGAATGTCTGTGTCTGTTTTGGTTTGTGAAACCACCCCGGGTTGCCAGTTGCCAGAAAACAAAGCGTATTTAATTTCATTCATTGTCATGTGCGCTTGTTCCGGTTGGTGTCATCAATCTGGCAACCTGTTTTGTGCGTTAAGTCTGAAGAGGAGGGGCCGATGTCTCCAGTATTTTGAAAAAAAAAAAAAAAGTCTCCAGTATTTTGAATTTGGATGCAATACCTAGTTTAACCACTCAGTGTCAATCCTACATATAGCACCTTTAAGTAGCACAACTGTTTTTAACACTGATACTAAGCAATGTTACTTAAGTACACATTTAGCATATTAGATTGACTTCTGAAGTATCATGTGTCACTGAAGAAGTGATTGTTACTGAAAATTCAGCTTTCTCATCATAGCAACAATAATGCAATACTTATAGTTCTGATAACAAATCCAGCCTTAATAAGTATAAGATAATTCTTTCAAAAACATAAAAAAATCAACTCAACTAGTTTGGATTAACTAGTAAAATCTTTCAATTCAAACATTCCTTTGGCATTCGAAGCAGGTAAGCACCACAGGTCTGTTCACCACTGAACTTTTCAAAATGGAGCTGGTGGTTAAATCCTGTCAATTTGCATGAGTTGCCTTTGAAGCAGGATGGAGATGAGACTAATGAGCTTTACTAATTACTGTGCTGATCACTGTCCCTATCTTTTTCTTGCTGTCTCTAACATCTTCCTATTTCACACTTTGACTACTGCTAGCATATAGGCACTTTGTGCAAACGGTGCATTTCAGTGCTTAGATCAGAGTACATTACCGAAATCTCCAATGCACTCAGTGTGCATGCCTTAATCTCCAGCATAATTTAAATGCCTGTGAAGGCCAAATTTTACAGAGAAGGCTCTGAAGATTTAAATTTTAAAAACAAATTTCCATAAACCGTCTAAATCTTCATAACCTATCTTTGTACAAAGCCTCTGAGCAAAGGTTAAGGTTGCTCTCATCCGTAATAAGATATCAAGTTTATAAGGCTTCCATAATTACATTACTGTAAACATGATTTTCCTTTGTTTCTACAAGATGAAGGACGAGTCAAAATGATTTTCTGTAGTAATCAAGGGGTCAAGGTTTGGCTGGTGCACATAGCCCAATTATTCCCTGCTGGCAGACAATTTATTTCTTCACAGACAACCAAAAAAGTAGTACATTGTTTTTGCAAAGTTGGATTTTCGACAATGTCAGCATGAATACTGATCCTGATTTCTTTGTATGTTATACAAACTTGCAATGATCACTGAAAACCAGCAATAATGTTTTTATTTTGTGGCAATATACACAGACCACAATGTGTGCAGCTGTAAATATTAAGTCAGCACATCTTTGGCTTTGATTGATTGACACACAACAGACTAACACACAAATAGAGAGAAATGTACAAAAGTACTGTAGGTTTTATTAGTTTGTATTGTCCATTATCATTGCAAAGCCATCACAAAAGTATATGGATTTATGCTGATACCATTCAAAACAGCAGTACCGTCATGAAATCAATGCAGCTCTAGATTGATAAATCACATGGAACGGTCTTGTGGGATTTTCTTTGTGGAAACTGATCAAAAATGAAAAACCGTCTTTCTTCTGTGGAACACAAAATAAGAAATCTGCACAATTACATTTATGCATTTACTGTAAGCCAAAGTGACTTACAATGAGTGTTGGGAAAGTTACTTTGTTGTAATAGGTTACAAGTTACCTTATTTAAAATGTTATGAGTAGCGTAACTATTTTGATTACTTTAATAAAGTAATGTAAGTGATTACATTACATTAATTACTTTTTGATTACTTTTCTAAATTTCTAATGTTTCAAACACGTAAACCAGGTAGTGTTAATCTTACAGTAGTGCTCAAGACTGATTACTGTCATACTTTCAAAATACTTCATCATTTGAATTAGGATTATAATAATTTAATTTAAAGCACAGCCACCACAAAATTTACTCTGAGGTTAAATACAGATTTAAAATCATAAGAAATAAATTAGTAGCTATGATACTGTTTTTGAAATCAAATCTTTGCATAGTTATGGCAGGAAACACTGGCATATAACAATGGCTTGGAAAAAAGTTAATCTTAAAGGGATACTCCACCCCAAAATGAAAATTTAGCCTTTTTTCCACTTACCCCAATGGCGTCCAGCGGCTGCTTTCTAAAATGGCACTACAGTGACGTTACGCTGCCGAAAATGTGGAATAACAACGTTATTCTTAAATTGTGTTCCGATGACAAACAAAGCTTTTATGGATCTGGAACGACATGGGGTAAGCGGAAAAAAGGCTAAATTTTCATTTTGGGGTGGAGTATCCCTTTAAATAATATATACAGTATATACAAACCCAAATAGGAAATAAAATAAAATGTTGGTGTCTCATATTTTAGAGCAATCAATGCAATTTATGAAAGAAATGAAATCTGTATGTGCGTGTGTGTAAAAATATTCAGATGTAACCCCTTTTGTAATTGTTAACATTTTCATAAGTAACTGTAATTTAATTACCCATTTTTTTATAATTAAATTACGTAACGTAGTTACATTTAGTTTACTCCCCAACGCTGCTTACAATAGAGGAACACAAGCAATTCTCCAAAATGTAAGACATTTTAAGATCTATTTTCACTGTATGAACAAAATAAGGCAATTAATAAATTAATAAAATAAGTCTTACAATTTTGAAACAACACAAGGGTAAA
Organism: Poropuntius huangchuchieni; assembly: GCA_004124795.1. Lineage (NCBI taxonomy): Eukaryota > Metazoa > Chordata > Actinopteri > Cypriniformes > Cyprinidae > Poropuntius > Poropuntius huangchuchieni. The sequence continues at coordinate 9,087 of SCHK01210426.1, forward strand.
TTATAACCAAAAAAGTCATTTTGGTGTGACCTTTTTAGTTAGCAGTGCAAATGTTAGCAGTGAGCAAGATGACATTAAACCACAATATACAGAGGCTACAATGAATTCATCAGCTTTTGTTTCCCACCATTAAGTTTCAAGAGACAGACGTTTGTGTGGTATTAAGCTCAAAGCCCAGATTCAGAAAGACAGCCAAGTATCTATCAACAGCTTGATCCCTGCTGATAACCGGTATCTTCTCTTGCTCTGACACTCCCTGACTTGGCAAAAGTAAGAGTTAGAGAATCTTACAGTGCATCCTCAAGCCCTCAATTTCCACATAACAGTAAACCAAGAAAGCTGATCTCAGACTAAAGCTACGCCAATCACACACCATGTGCTAAAACAATCCACTGGTTCGGAATCAGCTATTGGCACCACGTTGTTTCTGCTGCAGAACTCATGTGGTGCTCTCTCTCAAACCTGCTGTTACCGGAGGTCAGGGTTGTCTCCTGAACTCTGCGAGGGCTCTTTATAATTTAACAGCATACAGGGGGCTGCATCCACACACCTGCCGCACTCGCACACAAAGAGAGAGTGAGCAAGAGAACCTCATTTTTGATCTATTATTGAAGCTCTGTATTTGAGAAAGCCGTCTGTGTTGAAGGATGAAGATTTATGCATGCATCGTGGAATTCACAATGCTGAGGATGTCTTTCAAAGGATGAATATACATGGCACATGTTGCAAAATACAGTAACCACTTGTTAAAATGGAATATATGAGTGCGGTCATTGAATCAAAGTAGAACAATAGAACAGAACAGAATAGAATAGAATACTTTAAAAATATTTTACTTTCACTGCATGGAGGAAAAAAACACTGAGAATTTTTTTCCAAAATATCTTCTTTTGTGTTCCATGAGGTTGAGAATATACAGTAGTTTTGGGTCTCTATGATGACAACTATATAAAAAAGCAGATTTGGAATACTGGACATCTTGGTTTGATCAATCATTCTGAAGGTCTAAGTGTTTTATTGCATTGGTCTTTTTTGTGAGCATCCAAATAAACTCTGAGGTTTTTAACAAACAGAAATGACCTTGTCAGATGAGGATTCTGATGAAACCTGGCAAAAACGTGGGCAGGCTGCAGGAGGAATTGCTTCAATGAAAACTAGTGTTTGGTTTAAAAAGCCTTGACAGAGACAGCCACAGTGCATTAAGTGCATGTGGTTTTAATACTATAATGTTTCATGGTTGTGCTGTTCTGCTTGTCATTTTGTCTACTGTTAGTGGCTAAATAGCGCTAGTGAGAAAACAAAGCCATTTCGCTGGAACAGACTGTCAGGTGTAGTCTCTTAATGTACTCTGAAACACATACTGTACAACTCTCTGCATTCGCCTGACTGCCTCGCTCCCACACGCACAAAGAACATTATGCAGCCTATTAAGAGAACTGTACTTGACAGTACAGAATTTGCTAAACAAGAGTATGCAAACTAGCACACAGATAACGCAGACACGAGCACACAAATATCATCTTATACACTAGTACTGCCAAAGAGGTTCATCCACAAGTGGGTCAGGCTTTGCCTGCATTTTGGGGACCAAATCTCACCACTAGGACAGTAAAATATGAACTCACCTACATCACAGGGACCAGCCAACTGCCATCACATGGAAAACGACTTACAAAACATACTGTAAAAATTTTTAAATTTGTATGAGTGTAAACACAAAGGTCAATGGAAAGTTCTAAGAAAAATGCCATATACTGTACTACAGGCCTACTATGCATATTTTCAAACCTAAATATAACCCTTACTTAAAACACCCGTATACAGTAGGCTACTTGTATAAACAGAGTATGGAAAGTAGGCTACAGAAGGCATTGAAATGTTTTAAATGACTGAAGTTTTACATCTTATGTTACCTCAGCACTGTTGCACAAATGCAATTCTGGCCTAAAACTTTTGTTTTGTTTGGTGTGTTCTTATTTTAACAGGTTATTTATTTTGTGTTCACCACAAATTTGGACCAAAACCTTGTTTTTACTCAAGGACAGGATTTAAAAAAATGTAATTTTCTAGATATTAAGAGCTTATTTTGTACACCCACAGAAGTTACAGTTTTGAAAGACTGCGTTTCAGCAACAGTAAAAGTAAAACAGCGCCCCTCACTGGACACTAAAAGCCCTCGTGCCTGCTTTAGTACACTGAGAGAAATCGTAAAGCTCCAAAATGGCTTTATTCCCCCAACAGCTGAACAGAGAAATTAAAACCGTACTCTAAAAAGACTGCAAATATTCATAGGAAAATATAATTGGTTTCAAATATTTTTTTCTGGATTTAGAATGTGCATTAATAAGTCTACAGAGGTGTGCACGAACCTATGAACCACAAGAATTAGATTTAATAACTTTTTTGAAGAGAAATGGCGGATTATTAATAATTCATACACACCACATTATGCATGCGGCGGCTTTCGGCGGCCAAGGTAGAGAGCTTGTTTGATGAAACAGTGAATGAGAGTCACGGCAGTCGCATGTCGGGGTTTCAAAAGATGGGGTTGCATATCTAAGAGGGAAAATTATATATACATATAAAAAATATTTTTATTAAGGCCTAAGTGTTTCTGTGACCTTGAATGAAATAGCACCTTTGCGCAAAATGTACAATTTTAAACAAATAACTCATTATAATTCGACTATAATTGTTGCACTTACCATATTGTGTAATTTGTTTGCTCTTAACTAGTTCATTGTCACTTCATTGAAGAGCTTTATCGGAAGTTCACGTGATGTGAAACTGTGCCTTTGGACGCCATCTTGGCTCAGCGCTCGTGATTACGAATACATAGCGTCATTCTTCCTGTTAGATCCGTAATGACATCAGTTTCCTGCATGCGCTTACAGTTGTACTCTGGTTACCTCAGGAGTCATGAACGCTGCTTCGCTGGTCCAGAGGGTAGCAGGTATTTCTGGAGCTCTTGCTGTCGCAGCAGGTGCATATGGAGCTCACGGTAGGTCTCCTTTCTGATCGATTGTGTTTTATATGGCTAATGGGTCTCGTCAGGCGATTGCTGTGTTAAGACGACTCAAAAATATTACACTACTGGGCACTTGACAGGTCGGACGTGACCGAGCGCACGCCAGTGAGCATTTTCTGAAAGTTTTATAAAGCTTTTCTGCAACACTTTCGTGTCTTTCTGTCCTGGCAGGATTTAGACACAGTGAAGCGAGTGATTACCAGAGAGAGGTGAGTATATTTGGCTATTATGTTCTGTTGCTTTGTAACTCTGCATCTTGCCGAAATTATTAAATGGAAAACTGTTTTGTACATAGACAGGACCTTGTTGTGGAAGTCAGTTTCCTCCAAATTATATATATATCTATATATATATCTTTGATAAATAATAATTGACATGGAAAGTCAAAACTCTAATGTTTGTTATAATTGTGACAAACATTGTTACTGTGACAATTATGACTTAGCCCTTTTTTCTCAGTTATGACTTAATATCATAATTTTGATGTTTACAATATGTATTAATTGTGACTTTATATTTTATGATTATGACTTATTTTCTATCATAATTATGACTTATCTTATGATGTCAACATTTTATGTAATTATGATTTAGCAAAGCATGTTTTTTTTTTTCTTGTTTGGCGGAAATAGGCTTCCATAGTATGGTGTTGGGAGTAATAGACCAATACATTATTGACATTAAAAACAGAGGAAACCTTATGAGTTTCATGCATTATTGGTAGTGTTTTTATTTTTATTTTTATTTATTTATTTTTTTTAGGATAAGGTGCAACACTTTTAGCCCAAACTTTTAGACCATGTTCTATTTTTTTCTGTTCTTTTTGTCTCTTCAGTTGTATGATACAGCAAACAAGTATCACATCTACCACAGTCTGGCACTGCTAGGAGCTGCTCGTTCTAGAAAACCTGCTCTGGTAAACACCTTTTATTATCATTCTCACATTAACATGAAAATGTTTAGGTATAAACTGAAATCGGAGTAATGGTAACTACTACTTAATTAGTGATTTGATTAAACTATAGGCTGATTTCAGGTAAATTCAGTCACCTAACTGTCTCAAAGTGTTCATTTTTTTTTTACATTATAGCCTTTATGTCTACTATACCTTTCAAATATATGGCTGTTTGAGATATTTTATTGTTAATGGCCAGCAGCAGTATTCTGTGATGTAATATTGTCTTAATTATTCTAAATCGTATAAATTAGCAGTTGTCCCAGGCAACCGATTTCCTAATAGCAGCGTTTTATGTCTGTCTGTTTTCTATCCCTCTGTGGTCTCTTGTTTCTCACATTATTAAATAGTAGAAAACTCAAATCAGTATATCATGTCTATTTATTCATTTATTTGCTAAGTAGCCTTCTAAAAAAGCTGGATAATGTGCAGTCAGCTGCTCATTATTATAAAATAAATTTATAATATTTATAAAAATAAAATGCAAGTCCCCTGCACTTTGTGCATTGTTAAACTGTAATCTATATATGATAGTGAATGATAATGTCATTTTGATAATGTCATTCCAAAGCTGTATGCTGTTACATTTTCTGTGAAACAAAAAATAAAATTTCATTACAGTGCTTGGATACTTTACATGTGCATGTGCATGTGCATGTACATCAGTCAAGAAATATGCTTTCAACCCTTATAAGGGTCTATATGGCATCTACCTTCAGGGCGAAACTGGACCATGGCTGCATCTGAAATTGCATATTATATGAGTAGGTCCTTCTTTTAAGTAAGTAATTAGTCCACGACTGCTAAAAAATGTTCTGTTTAGTATGAACGTGTGTAGTGTGAATGTTATCAGAATAAGTCACTTCACTGCTATTCATAAATCCTCATGAGATAGTAAAGTGTCAATCGGGATGTGCACTTCAGAATCTCACCAGAACTAGTAAGTCATCAGGATATTTTTCGCTTACTATTTTGCCAGCTATACTATTTTTCAGACATTCAACTTATTTCATAAACACTTAGTTGCCTACTGTATAGTAAAGTATGCAGATTTAGATGCAGCCCGTGTTGAACTGCCACTCTTTGACTCCTACTGATTGAACATCACTGATATTAAACCTGACACCCTGTTTGATTTGTTACTATGTCTGCATGTATTATCAATCTGTACTATTTAAGCTACAATAATTTCATGTTCAAATTCACAAAATCTGTGATAAACTCTTATATCAATGACATGTGGCAGATAGAATGGGATAAATGTCATGAAAATAAGTTATATGAAACAAATATTTATTTATTTTTTTACAAATTTTAAATCTAGGTATGACCAAGCTGTTTTTACAAGGTGTCTTTTAGGTCATACAAGCTTTCCACATGGATATTTATTTAAAAAGTGAACCACCATCATGCCTTATATACCAAACTAAGATGACTGTAAAACATGTTTTATTGGATTGTACTGTTTTAATGTAAATAGGCAACAGTTTTATTCAGAGTTGTGTCTAACTGATTTATTTAAAAATGTATCACCTGAATGCATTTTAGAATTTTTGTCTAGTGTACATCTGAAATGTCTTTTATAACCTTTTGCTTGTTGTATACCTTGTAAAATTTATTCAGAGATTGCCATGAAAATAGCCTTGATGCTGGCACGGCATTAAAAAGTGAATAAACACCTTTTGATCATTGTCAGGCTGAAAGCAAATGAATAGAGTAGTAGAAGAATGATACTCATTATTCTGTACTTTACTTGACCTCCACAAAATGTCTGTTGGTTTAAAATGAATTGAATAAAGCGCCAAAGCTTAAGTAGAGTTTATATTGTGAACCGAATGACTTTGATAAGGAATAAACCAGTAGCAGTCACATAAATTAACACACACTTCTTGTGTTTTTTCCTCAAGGCGGGGGCAATCCTCCTCGCTGGCATGGGGTGTTTCTGTGGTCCCCTCTACCACCAGGCCTTAACCAATGACCCCAGCTTCAGCAAGCTGGCACCAATTGGAGGCTCCTTGCTCATCGTTGGCTGGGCTGCAATGGCTCTTTGAACTTCGACTCCATTTGGCAAACCTTGACCCTGTGATTTTAACATTCTCAGCGTTTATGTTCTGTTTTGTCATTTGAACATGAAAAGAGGAGCTATAGGGTGACTGAAGAAGAAAGGGGTGGAGAATTTCACATCTTATCTAACCCCTTTTCAGTCATGTCTGGAAAGTGATGATAAGGCCTTGGGATCAAACATATTTCTTTCTTTTTTTTTTCCCCACACTGTCACAGGCATCTTTATTTTGTCAGCATGTGGAAAAAAAAAACTTTTGAGAAGCTTTCCTTTGTGGCTTATTACTGAGAGTGAATGAGTCACACTCTGGGTTTGTTCATGTCTTGAAAGTGTATGTACATACTTTTCCTTTGTTTGAAAAAAATAAAGCTGTCTGCAAAGCTGATTGCCAGTTTGACCTTCTGATATTGGAGGAAATGTTTCTCTGAATGTCTCTCCCAGGTCAAAGTCTCAATAGCCTTAGGGCTTTGATCCTGTAAGTATGACAGTACAAAGCAGTTCATTATCGGCGACCTCACTTTTAGTGTCCAAACTTATCTTTATTCAAATGAAAAGTGAAATCCAATGAGGTTCTAATTTAAGGGCCTGTGACTGTCGGCACACAGCTGATTTGGGGACCTTTGAAAATTGCTTTATAAATCCTCAGGTCAATTTGCAAGGGCAGCCTCATAAGCCAACTCTATTGAGGCGAAAGAGTTCTATTGACGCCGCACGTCCCTATAAAGTGATCACACCACTCGTAAAACCCTCATTAACTTGGGCTATTAGCAGAGCCGTGCAAATCAGGGCAAGGCAATCAAACCACTTTAGTCTCTTCTTCACTATCCTGATGGAAGAATAAGAAATTTCCCTGTGCTTGTAAAAAGACAGACATTCGTGCTTATATTTGAAGGACCGAACAATATAAAGGCATTTTCAGTTATGTCTGTATAATTAGATTTGATTTTGGCGTCTCCAAGCTGAAGCCTGTTTTAAAAAGTTTCTTCGTTGTTTCCTCTTCCTCCTCCCTGACATTTCAATAGCGCTGGGAATTCCACCAGTCGCTCATTACTGAAGTCAGATCAGGGTCTCCTCGTTAAAATCCATAAAGGCGTATCGCGCTCTGCTTCATGAGGCCGTGTTAAGTGTCTCCTCCCTGGCTCTGTCTGGATAGATGCAGCCAGTAAAAATCGATGTTTAAAGCAACCAATACATTGCAGTGGCCCTGTGGTCATTCGGTCGTTAAATTCTCATCGCGCATGAATGATCTTTCTGTGTTTGAACCAGCATCTAAGGGGCAGTGCTGTGGGCAAGCAACTTTTAACTCGGTTTCACTTCAATTGGGTAAGAAGCGGTCAGTGGCAGTGAGGTAGGTAGGCCTACTGTTAATTGCAACTCATGGGAGTTGAAGCCTCTCTTTGTCGGTATTCATGTGGCTTAACTTCCTCCCCTGAACACCAACTGACATTTCGCATTTACCCTCGCTTGTGTGGGCAGTGCCAATTCATTTCCCAGTCTGATGTAGTGCGGCCCCGGCTGTCGAAAGCGACGTCGTCTGAAGGTGTGGGAGGTTAGGATGTTTTTCACTTTGAATGAAATGCCCACACGTACTGATATGATTACCTAAACTCTCTCTTTCCCGCTCCTTTTTTTTTCTGAGGCGTCAATCATAGCAGCACATCCCGCAGAAGATTGCTAATACAATTTCAACATGTCAGTCTCCTTTTAACCCTGCATCAAAAAGATCGTCATTCTTTCTGATGTGCTGCTTCAAAAGCTGTCACTAACATTCTTCACTATTAAAATCTCATTTGAACCGCCGTCCAGCCTTTTTGTGCCATAAATATGGCTATGCAGTTTTGTGTGAGAGGCAAGTGGATTGTGTTAGAACAAAAGCTTGATTAAAGAACTGAATACAGAAGAGTTTTGTATTATAAATGAAGATATAATTATATGCGCATTAGATTACAGGGTTCAGTCATTAATTAGAAGGTGTAGAGCTGTTGGGGATGGTGCAGAGAGAATGATGCTGCAGAAGTGAAGAATTAAAAGCACCTCGCTGTCTTTGGCCTCCTCCGTTTCTTCCACGGCATCAATTATCTGCGCTGTCAGCCTTTCAGATGCTGCTTCAAAGGGGAGGTATTTCAAGGTGACACCACAGTAGAGGGGGTCGGAATGGGACGGGGAAAGCTGGCGAGGGTTTTGAAAATCTTTTGATCACTCTTCACCTCCTGGAAAAAAGTATTAGAGTCGAGGAGAGGAGGAGTTTAAAAGCTGTCAGGGGAGCATTTGACTGGAGTCCACAGTGTCTGTCTTTTAAAAGCTTGTTCTCTCACTCTAAAGGGCAGATATGCGCTTCTCAAACTTTTCTCAGGTTGCAGACTCACCAAAACAAAACAATTCAGTCCACCTAAAACTCCAAATCTGGGGAAAACATTCAGCCACCTCAAAGCAATCACTTAGTGCAGAAGTTATAATCCTACTTATTTATACCCTTTAATCAAATAATTATAGGTATATGGTTTCTAAAACCTTTATGAAGTAATGAAAATGTTTATGTATCTTTCTAGGGAGTTGTTTGTTTTTTAGTCTGATACAAATTCTGTTCAAAAGTTTTCGTTTTTGTAATTTTTGAAGTTTTGTTTGTTTTTGAAATCATTTTTTTTTTACAATTGCTGTTTTTATTTCAGTGTATTTTAAAGTGTAGCCTAATTTATTTATGGAATTCTAACGTTGAAACTTTTTATTATTGTTGTAATTATTAATGTTAAGAACTGAGATGCATTTTTTAAGGTTCTTTGAAGGATATCAATTTCAACAGAATTTATTTTAAATCCCTCATAAGATAATTGTCTTTCAAACAAAAGTTTACATTTTCAAATAACATAATTAATAAAAATATAGCTGCCTTTTAGGAGTGTTTCCATTTTTATACCAATAATCATTTCTATCCTTGCTTCAAAATCAAACCAAATTATCATATTAGATCATATCATTAATATAAAAAGGCTATTTTAATAGATTTATAATAGAAGAGGGGAAGAAATGCAGCATTTAAATGGCGTTTAACAGAACAGAATTTACCAACAACTGCGAATGATTGTTGTGAGACATAAATCAGTGCACAGAGTTTTAAGCAGATGGTCTGGATACATTTCCGTCCCGTTAAAAAAAGTACTACTAATCCCAAGATCCTCGGTGGAGGTCCATGATTTCCGGGAATAGTATTGCCAGTGGGAAGGTGCGCGCAGGGGACCTGTTGGAAATGACGCGAGCTGAAATCGTGTTTCAGAAAAGAAATCACAACAAACAACCCGGGGTCTAAGACAGAGCGCACCGAGCCAGCGGTAAACAGGGTGTGTGTAAACTATAAACAACGAAAGTCATCGCTGAATCTAGAAGTGTTTAGCTGGTTAGCGCGTTAGCTCGCTCCACACCTGCTAGTCGGCTCATTTGGGCTGCTTGATCTTCACAAGAAAACAATCTCTCCCCTCTCATACTGCACATGTCATGGGGAATTCTTGCTTAGATGACATATTTCAGAGGTGTCGCTATGTTTATGATAATGACCTGTCAGGTAGATCAGTTGTTTCGCTAGAGAGACATTAGCTGGCTAATTAGCTGATTAATCTGCCCACTGACCCACATTCCGCGTCAGCCGCTATGAATAACTAACCTGCGTTTAACTATTTAGGCGGTATTAAAAATTAATCTGAGTTTGAGTTGGGTAATTAGTGGTACTGAGTAAATACTGTTTTGTTTCTGCATCAGCAGTTTAGTGTGTTTTATCATTTAAAGGTGAGAAATGTTTAATACAAGTAATAAATCATTCAAACTAATCATTCAAATGTCAAAAAATCAATTAAAAAAAGTCCACATTGTTAGACACTTGCATAGTTAGCAAAGTAAAACGCCTTTATTCTAAAAACTAAGATTTAGTAATTAAAATGCATACATTTATAACAAGTCGGTGATATTCATAATTATAAGTGAGATGATTTTGTGACAGTTTGGGAATATTGATGTGGTTTCTCTCAGGTAATGCTCAATGGAGACGCTCATGAGTGCCGTGGCCCCGCGTGCACCGGTGGCGGTGAAGCGGGTGTCCGAGGTGGACTTCCGCTCGGGCACGACTCTGGAGCAGCTGTCGGCTCAGGTGCAGGAGCTGGTGCAGCTGGAACAGGGGGAGTTTGGAGACCAGACCGCACTCGAGGTGCACACGGCCAAAGACTTCATCTTTAATATGCTGGGTGAGGATATCATAGTGAACACATAAATATACATACATATGTGAAACCCACAGTGTTTAGAACTTTTTTTTGTTCTGTCCACCAAATTACTGCTGTAGCTGTTAGCTGTAAACTCAGCAAAGTGAATCCACCATGCTATACATTTAAGCATAGTGAACTTCAGGACAAGGGTATTTTTCAAAAATGGCAAATTGGTGTGTAGGCTATATACTGTCAACTTTATTTAATTATATAGTGTTTTTTACAATAAAGATTTTGTCAAAGCAGCAAAGCCCCATTGACACCAAGAACGATAACTATAAAGACAACAATATTAGCATCCACACCAGATTAGCATTTATCCAGGCCTCTAATTCAAAGCTTGACCCAAGTGAAGCTGTTTGTCCAGCAGATGTCTCTAGTTCCCCTTGTTTTTTTTCTCAGTACATCCCACCAGATCTCCCCCAACACCCTTTTCTAATCACTCGCTCTGCCCTGCCACAGTGTAATCACACTAAATGTCATTCTTTTTTGGCCTTTTTTGTGTGACGCAAATGTGAGGGAGAGACAGATTTGTAGAACTGCATTGTTCTCTAAAAACATCACTGGAGCTGCTTCACATAATCCTGTCAAATGCTGGATTAGGTGACAGTTTCTTTTTCTCTCTCATTCTGTTTTTTCCTCCCTCACCTGCTGTTTTTTTTTTTTACCTTCCACTCTTCTCTGTAGGAAAAGTTTCAGCCTCTGGGTCTCTTCTGGTTTTGTTTTGCATGTTGCATTGTTACCTGCGAATCTTCCAGTACTTGGGTTTACTTTTGGACCTTTGTTTACTGACATGGTTGGATGATTTTTTCTGCCATCCTGCCAGTGTAACTTTTATGTTTCTTTTTGTCTGCCTCCTGTTGCTTTCATTTCCCTCTTTTCTCTCGGCTTTAACCCCTTGATGTTCAGCCAAAAGCCTACTTATTTTTCTTGCTCGCTGTTTCCATCTCTCGCTCTCTAAAAATATGCAGACATTTTCAAAGCAACATCCATCACGCATCTACTGAGAGTGATGGGTAGACAGCTTTTTATTTTTATGCTAGGCAGGGAGCTCCTTAACGTTCATTTGGAATATTCTGCCTCGTTACATATGAATAAAAAAAGTGATGATCTACTTTTGACCCTTACCTGTCCATCAAGGATATAAGTGTTAATTCATTTCCGAATAGATTCATGTAAAGCAAGTGCCTTGATTTAAATTGGCATTGATGTTTGCTTCCTTAAGCAATCATCATGATTTCTTTTTCACACCTCCTTGACCTGCAAACATTAACATACCTTCTGCATGCAAGCCTCTAGACTCAATACAATCCTGCAAACGTACTTCTCCCAGAGGAACTAATTAAATTGGAACAGTGTTAAAAATGTAAAGGGCAAAAGGGATCATTGTTATTGTAGAAAAACAAAAAGCACTCAACTTCGTTGTCCTGGAGTGAAGGTCACTGAGTCCCGTCAAACACCATCAAAATTTTCAAATTGTGAAGACATGTATTGTTCTTTTTGTGTAATCATGTTGGTTTCAGCTTAATGTTGTTGAATGAAGGAATTTAAAAATCAGTCTTAAAGGGATAGCTCTTCATTTACAAACATGTCACTTTTTTTCCATTTGGCCATAGAGTACAATGAAAGTCAATGGGGTCCGATATTGTTTGGAACCCAGTGTTCCTCAAAATATCATCTTAGAGAGAAATGCATACAGATTTGGATTAACATGAGGGTGAGTAAATGATGATGAAATATACATTTTGGGTGATCTACACTGCCTCTCAGAAGTTTGGGATCAGTAAGGTTTTTAATGTTTTTTTTAAAATGGACTCTCTTATGCTCATCAAGGCTGTTTATTTCTACTGAAAAACAGTAATATTGTGAAATATTATTGCAATTTCTAATATTGGTTTCATATTTTAATGTACTTTAAAATATACTTTGTTTCTGTGATGCAGCGTTTAATTTTCATCAGTCATTACTCCAGTCTTCAGTGTCACATGATGCTTCAGAAATCCTTCTAATATACTGATTTGTTATCAGTGTTGAAACTGTTAAAAATCATTTATTCAAAATAGAAATCTTTTCTATCAATATAAGTCTTTGCTATTGATTTTTTGACCCCAAACTATTGATTAACACAATTTCTATTTTGAATAAAGTTTTTCTCTTTCTTTATTTATCAAAGAATCCTAAAAAAAGTATCACAGGTCCCAAAAAAATCTTACTGATCCCAAACTTTTGAACGGCAGTGTATCTTTTTAAAGATTTCTGTGCCACTGTCAGCATCAAAGAGCCTAGTTTACATGGCCTTTATGCGTTCGATTTCAGACATCCCGTTTGTCTGAACCTCAATAAGTATTCTTTTTAAAATGTCATGTAAACACTAGTCTAAGATAATGCAGCTAGCTTGGCGTCATCCATCAGCATACACATGTTAATTGGAAAATGATAGTGTATGTGTCCATGTCATGTATGATTGGACAGACAGATTATGTTGCATTATTATAACTGCATCCTGTGTCATTTAAGTCATACTGTTGTAGTTATTTAACTTGGAAACGTCACAAATGTCCTATAGAGGTGAATGCGTTCAAACTCTTGGATGCCTACGTGTAAATCGTGCTTTGACAGCAGTGCATGCTGGCCATTGATGGATGACTAGGAAGCATGTATGCTAACCAGCTTCCCTTTGTTATCTGTCATGGAGAGTGATGTTTCTTATTGAAGGCTTTATTTTGTCTGTTTTCAAGTGGTCAATAATGGTGACCATATGAGGGAGAGATAAATGAAATGCACCTGATGCTAATGGATTTTACCTTAGGGACTAATGAACATAATGAATTCATCTGCATTAACAAATTGGTAATTGGTAAAGCCGTTGCTGCTTGTGTTAGATGACATGATTTTAACACACCCAGGAAGACAAAAATTCTTTTACTTATTTCCCTAGTGAATGATTGTTTTGAGTTTATGGGTCATTAAAGCTCTATTAAGTCAAACATCCATATGGCAGCTATGCTTACAGTATTCAGTAATTGTAAAAGCATCCTTTTAATTACAGTGGATTAAAATGAAATAAAATGTGTGTAGTAAATAATTCTAAAGACACGTGTGTCGACCAGTTTCTGCCTTCATAAAATATTAAAAGGCAAGACGTTCGTTTTCATTAAAAAGATTCCACTGGAGATTTTAAATGTTCATTTTAAAGAATTTAAAGAGCTGGATCATATCTGTTCATTGGCTTGAAGTGCAAAACATAACTGAGGGGAGACTATTAATTTATATCTTTCACTTTGAATAAGCTGGAATTATCTGACTTAGACTGAGAATAGGTTTATGGAGATTTCTGTCTTAGGAAAAGCATCATCTTCCTCTGTTTCCCTCCCTTTTTTATCTGCTTTTATTCCTTACTCACTTCAGAAACCAATTATTTAACACTTACTGCACATTGTATGTATGTATGTGCGCTTCAAGATTGTTTTTCTGGTAATATGATTTATGACTCCTGATAAGTGATATTTCTTGCTCTGACATGGTTCATCCAACAGAAGCTGTTGGAGTGGGTTTCTGTAAAAATGATCTCCCATGTTTGCTTTGAAGGCTTATACAGTATTCTTATAGATTTAAAAGTATGAAATGTGTCTAAACACCAGGAATTTTCTTTAAATTGAGTTCTGCAGCCTAATCAGTTGTGCGCCATAGGGCTGCACATTAGAATGTTTCTGCCCTTCGTCTCACCTCCGGCCGTTTAGAAAGACACACATGGAAAGTTCGGCCAGATGATGCTTTTCCTCATTAGTAAGGTGAAGATTTTTCTTGGTGCACTTTACTTGGGAGCAATAATATAAGGAAATATTTTCTTATATATTTTTGGCAGTTGGTCACAAGAAGAACCTAATAGACATTATCAGCCACTAACAAATGGACAGTTTTATTTTACAGAATTTCCCAGCATTTTGAGCTTAAAGGGATTGTATACTCACAAATTAATCACCCTCAAGTTTTGAGATCTTCTGTTAAACACAAAAGAAGATGCTTTGAAGAATTTTGATAGCCATTGACTTCCATGAAGAAACTTCCATTCAACTGTTTGGTAACCAGCATTCTTCAAAATATCTTCCTTTGTGTTCAACAGAAGTTAGAAACTCATACAGGTTTGGAACAACATGGTGAGTAATTGATGACATTTTTGGGTTAACTATCCCTTTAAATTGTTTAGAAAAGTGATAACGTACCCTTAGTCCTTCCCATTCAATGTCTACCCACCATTCCATTTGTCTGTTTTAAAGTCAGGTGGTGATACCTATTTTTGTCATAAATATTCTTCATCTCCACAGGCCTGGTGCAGAAGGTAGACAAGCGATTGCCGGTTGCCAATGAATACCTGCTGCTATCAGGTGGAGCCAGGGAAGGTGTTCTTGACCTTAACCCTGAGGACCTAGGTGACTACGCTAAAGGTGTTGACTTTGATTTGGACTTCACTCTACTGGTGCCCGCTCTTAAACTGCATGACCGAAATCAGCCCGTGACTCTGGACATGCGGCATTCCCCACCATGCCATTCTTGGCTGAGCCTCCGCCTCTGCGACCCTACAATGCTGACGCGTTGGAGTATCTGCTGTCAAGATGAGAAAAATAGAGAGAATAAAGATCTGGAAGATGAGGAGGAAGAAACTGAAGCATTACAAGGCTCAATCCCTTCCCTGCAGCCTCCTCAGTCATTAGATGGATGTTACTTCTCTCCGTTGCTGGTTGCCGATTGGTTCTGGAGTGTAGTTGGGACGGCGGTAGAAGAGTTGCGGAGAAATCCTCAAAGAGGGATTCCTGTTCCTGATCGTGTGGAGCGGAATGGTCCACTAACAACGCTGATTCTCACTGCAGGAACTAGCCGTATCCTTTACGACTTGCTTCCAGTGGTGTCGTTTCGTGGCTGGCCGGCCGTCGCACAAGGCTGGCTCACGACCAACCATTTCTGGGATGGCAAAATAACGGAGGAGGAGGCCATCAGCGGATTCTACTTGCTTCCTTGCTGTTCTCCAGCTGTCAGCCCCTCAACCAGGCCTGACCGCGAATGGAGACTCGCCTTCTCCCGCAGTGAGGTTCAGCTAAAGAAATGCGTGCCCTACCCAATGGCACAAGCCTTCCAAGCAGCTAAAGCTGTACTGTCAAGACTATTAGCTCGCCCTCGCACCGGCCTTAGCCTCTACCACCTACGTACCTTGATGTTTTGGGCTTGTGATCGCTTGCCTACGACCTACCTTAGTTGTCCAGATCATGAGACTCCTGCACGGCTGTTCCTTGGTCTGCTTGATGACTTGGCTCACTGCATTCTGGGCAAAAATTGTCCTAATTACTTCCTCCCCCAGTGCAACATGCTAGAGCACCTTACGGACAGCGCCGCCCTGTTAGTGGCACGAAAACTTGCACATTTACGTTCCGATCCCGCAGAGCACTTAAGAGCCGCTTTGGAGCAGGCACAACAGGCATGCCAACTCAAACGTGAGGCCGCAGTAGCTGCGAGCAATGGCCATGGGTTATCATCACCTACCCATGGATCCCATGGATATGGTGCGGGATCACCACAGGATGACCGGCTAGCACAACGCCTACAACAGCTGGTGACAGAAAACCCTGGCAAGTCTATTTCAGTCTTCCTCAACCCAGATGATGTTACACGCCCGCATTTCCGCATTGACGACAAGTTCTACTGAGTGGACTGAGCTGGTTTACACACTGCCCAGGGTACAGAAACCCTATATGACAGAACTTATAGAAGACATAGTCATGTCACTGTGCTACTGTATTACCAAATAGTAAAAAGAGTCCTCACAGAGGGGTTTCTTCCCTCTGTTTGGCTCAACAAGGCTGACTACAATCAAAGATGCTTGACACTCCAATGAGGGATTGTATGAGTTTCGCAGGTGTCACAATGTCAGGTAGAACAAAAGTAAAATGGGAAGGATTGATTTTAGTTATGCGACTTGTATAAAATCGAAATTCAGTCGCATCCTAAGGAAATCCCCATTGACAGACTGCACATCAAGTAGACTTGATTCAATGATACTATTCTGTAGAGTTCGAAGAGTTTTTTTTTTTTTTTTTTTTTTTACTTGCTACTCAGTACTACTGAGAAAGGAAACTAGTGTTTTCTGCTGTGTTCCACAGTAAATCCCGAGGGCAGTAGAACTGGAAAACCAACTAGGCCAAGGTACATTATGATGAAATCGAATGTAATTTTTTTGGTGTATGTGTGGAGAAGTTTGCGACTATTGATCACATAATCTTCTCTTTCTTTAGTCTGTCAGTTACCCTGCTTGCTCCCTTTCTCAGGTACTTTTTTTTCTTTTAACTGGTGAGTCTTGAGCTGTTCTACAGTCAAAAACAACAAAAGCAGAAAGCGAGAAAAAGATGAAGAATAACTCGCAAATCTAGGCCTTGTCCTTTATGTATAAGAAGCTGTTGTACAGCCTGTAGAAACAATCATTTTGAAACAAATGCTGTTCGAAGCTATTTTTTTGGTTTACTTTTTTTAGATTCTTAAGTTAGATGCGGGTGATGGCCTATCAAGTTTCAGAGACTGTTTTAGATTAGTTGATTAGTCAAAGGTTAAACTGACAAAACTGATTAATGCAGATTTTGTGTCGTCTTGGTTCCTGATTGGATTCTAATCTGCACCCAAATAAGCAGTATGTGTTAGTGTTATTCTAAGGGCTTTTCTTTGTCAATCGTTGTTGCATATGTATGGATAAAACAGAATATGGAAGATGCTTTGCAAAGTGGGATTTTGTGATAAAGGTTTGCCAGCACTATGTACTGGAATAATAGAAAGACAGATCCAGAGCAGGCAACAGAGGTTTAGAGAAAGGATAAGGAACGTGTAAAGAGACAGAGGAATACATCCCAGTGTTTTTTGTGTTTGTGAAAGGGTCCTACAGTATCTCGCTCTTGCAGATTTGCATTGGTAGCTGTGGGAGGCAGAGATGGATGAAGAAAGTCAAACACGACGTCCACTGGATAGATTAGGCTGAACCAATGGGACTCTTGGGACTGCAGACATCTGCTCTCCCTCACTCATTTTTGCTTTCTGTCTCCTTCCTAAATCCTTCCCTCTTCATCGGCCTCCATCTCTGGCTGTTCTTGATCCATCTCTACCTCTTTGACTGTGCTCAAGGATTAAAGAACAATGTTACATGTGTATTCAGCATAAATCGCATTAGCACCCTGTGGGAGTTGGCAGACCATTCGTGTGTGCTGCTGACATGGCTGCTGTGCAAATACAGAGAAATCAGTAACAGCGTTGCCTTTGAATGACAGCAAAATGGCGAGGAATAGGCTTTTTCTAGTGGATTTCTTATTCCAATATGCGAGACGGGAGATGTGCTACTGAAAAGAATTTGTGTAGTGTTGCACATGGTACAGGTAGGCTATTATACATAATGTCTACTGTATGCCAAGGAAAAGACACCAAAGAGAGTTTAAAGGACTGATTGCTTAGATTACATGTCATGAAGGAAAACAGATGTATCTCTACTGTATATTGTCAGGGTTTGACACTGTATACCTTAAAAGGCCTCCTTAGTGGGTTTAAATATTGTAAAATGCTTGAATCGATATTTGTAATGCTATTTTAAATGTTTTTTTTCTGCATATATTGACCGTTGTTTAGCACAATGCCTGATATCAAATGAACAGTGGTACTATGCAAGATTTCAGAATCATCTCTATGAATGAGATATTAAGGCCTACCATGTCTGTGATCATTACCGAGAGCGTTTTATACAATGAATTCATTGGGGGAAAAAAATTAATGTTCCTGCCTCAGGGCATGATAAAATATTCTAGATGCATTTCAGGTGAAATATCTGAAGGAAGCCAAAGCACATAATTTTCCTTACCAACTTTTTAATGATGTGGTCCCAGTGTTTCATTATCCGACAGCGTAGTCTCTTGTGTCATGCTGTTGTGTGCAAAAGATTTTTTTTTTGCCCTCAAGCGGAAAAGAAAACACGAATGTAAACAACTTATTTTACCTCTTGAATTAATCTAGTCATCAACTCAAATTCTCTGAACGGAAATGGAATGATGCATATTTAAATGGTACCAAATATTTTTAAATTTCATATCATTTCTCTAACGTGCCTCAGAAGGCTTTTTTTTTTTTTTTTTGTAGTAAATGTGCTGGGGTGGGGGGAAATTGCCCTCTGTGTAATCATGTGTGATGATGCTGGTCGTAGCATGAAATAAAACATTACATCTATGAGGATTTGTACTGTTTATATTTAACATCTATAAATGTTTCTCATCTCAGATCACAAAGGTACTAAAAACAATTTCAGTCTGGTTAAATGTATTTCTACATTATATAATTTATAATTTTGTACTAACAAATAAGTTTTTGTGTGTCTGTGACCATATACTTGGTCTGGTGGGCAACCTATCTGTGTGCTGGACTAAAACATGCTAGAAGTTTGCAGGTGTCACACCTAAAAACAGTGCATTTGTGCTTCAGAATTTAAAGGCATTCTAAATAAGATTTAGAATTAAAAGTCTGAATAATCCTACAAAAAAAAAAAAAAAGTATTGAAGTTTCGGTGCCCTCTGTATGTGAAATACAATGTTGGTCCAACAGAGGATGCTGTTTGACTACAAAGTGTTAGCTTGAACTGCAAGCATTCTTCCTGTACCCATTCTAGATGTCACTGTAACTGCCATATCTCTGCTCAGTCTCATAACACAGTGTTCTGTATTTGTACATAGATGTATTCACAGTGGATTCCAAAAGAGTCCACATTAAAGATCTGTTATTTTCTTTTCATTTAAGCTTGAAAATGAAGTTTTAGGATTTAGAATAAATGAGAACCAAGATAAGTTGTTATATAAAATGCAAAAGAAAGAAGACTCTGTACAATTTCTACATCACTAATCAAATGTAGTTTGTAGCGTTTACCATTTTAAGTCTGGAATAAAGCTGGGATAACATGGATTTTCAGGATTTGCACAAACTTGTGGAGTCCATGCCAGTTTGAGTGCTGCTGTCTTTCAAGCAAAAGGCAGATGTACCAAGACATTCAAACTTCTCCTTAAATTATTCCACTAATATTATGATTTGTGGTTTTTGTAGTATTAAATTAGAGAGGAGCCCCATATAGAAGTGTGCACTAGTGGACATTTGAAACACAGTGTTGTTCCTAATATAAAATAAATAACATTTACTAGACTGACCCCAAACATAATGATCTTGTTTTAACATTTTAGATGAACTAAGACATTCTGTATCCCTTTAGGATTGTGGTTAGGTCATATTTTGCTGTTCCATTTTGACATTTCATACCCCCAAATGGCAAAATCTCCTCACACTTTCTCTCATCTCTGTTGACTCACACACTCCTATTAGCTGACCTGTGATCACAAGTCAAGATGTGCATGTTTGAGCTTGATTGTTTTTGAGATTGACTAATGATGGTACGTCGTTATACTGAGGTACAAATTTATTTGGTGCACATTAATTTGTCTGTTATTCTTATTACATATGCTATCTAGTGTTTAATAATTTAAAGGCCGTGTAGCTCGTAAGCACAGCAGTGGCTGAAGGGCACTTTGGCTGTGGTTGATGGATGGATGGATGGATGAATGAATGATGTTAAGCCGATGCTGAAGAGCTTCAGACACTTCTGAGAAAGATGATGAAGTTGCAGCCTCATATTTTCCCACATACTGGACACGCGCACACACACATAGTCTCACTGATACCTCAGCAGTCTGTCCTGTTTCATAAAGAGGATTACACATCAGGCACGAGGGGATTTCCTGGAATGGGACACTCACATCCTGTCTGTCGCCTGCCTGTCAATCATTCAGTCGTTGCCATGGTAACATTGCTATTGCCGGACATTTCTTGACTGCAGCCGCCAACTTGACTCATCCCCCTCAAGGTTGAGCAGGGGACAAATGTGAGATTTGATCTTCCAGGGTCAATGAGGGGAGGGACGTCTCTGTTTTTGTTATCCTGCTATTGTAATTCGTTTCAGTATTCTCGGCAAGATGTGTTACTAGAGTGATCCTAATGGAATTAATATAAATGACAGTGATCTCCCTCCCCTCCTTCCCTTGATGTAGTGGAGTCATTAAACGGAAATTGAAGGCCCAGGGGCCAAATCAGTTCTAATTCTGATGATGACAAAAAATATGAACCTGACAAAAAATATTAACAATTTTTTTGCATGATGAAAACGGTGGTGATGAATGTTCTTGGGTGCAATTCACAAAAGCATTGTGAGATTATAGAGACCATCGGTGCTGTGTTTTTTTCTGATTCGCTTGGGCTTACAATGCTTTTGGAAAATGCAGCCCTGGGTTGTTTTGCACTGGTGAAACAATCTTCCAAACTCAACCAGAACAGCTCTCAGATCCTTAAAAAAAAACCCCACCCAGTTCATAGCCATCCATAGTCATTTTTTTTCTGAAACTGAACCCTTTCTCAATATCTTTGTAGTTGGATCTCTGCATTTCTTGTACCCTTCTGGCCAATTCTGTATTTCAGTACTGCTAATATTATTATTTCCTTTTGATGAATAGGTTGTGTTGTATTCTTCACTTGCTAGTGACTTTAGAGAAAATGTCTGCTAAATGAATAAATGCTAGGTCTTCAGATTTTTAGTTCTTGGAGATAGAGCATTACTGTACTATGATTTTAATAGCTTAACAAAAAGTTGACGTAGAAATTTGATCGAATTCACAGTATTGGTTATGTGCAAAACATACACAACCTTTGAAGGTTTCAATTTTTCCATACCGTTTTATCCAAATTGACCTGTATTGCGTTCAAGGTGTACATTTTATCATTCATGCATTCCTTGTGGATTAAGACCAATGACACTGGTGAAGAAACGACCACATTCACTGACAATCACGTAAACTTCTTCATTTGTTTGCAACTGCCTTTAATGTTCGGTAACCTAGTGATAGGTGTTACAGAAGCCACCCAAACAACTTCAAATCTTGTGTTTCAAAACAATTTGCATTTAACAGCTGGGATAACAGTACAAAACTTGTGACATTATGCATATATATTTGTCAGCTCAACACTTGTGATTGGCTAACAATTGTCATGTGGAGGCTGATGGAAATGCACCAACTCAGCAAATTCATTATAAGAGATGTCTCTTGCATTTAATTGTTTGTCTCATATAGTGGGTAAGGTTATGTGTAACTAAACCATTTGTTTGGCATCATGCTACTCATAAATAAATGGCGTTTCTTCTTGCAGTTAGCGATGTTTTCTTGTAACACAGTGCAGAAATTTCTTGCCAGCCTCATCCTAAACAGATTTCTTGGACTACACACCTTATAACTCTGCGGCGAATTTTAAATCTTGCAATACAGGTGCATTGTCTAGGCCTGTCTTAGCTCTTTATGCTGACAACAGGCCATTAGCACTATCTGTTTTTCTCTGTCTAGCCAAAGAGTGCCAGCTTTGTTACCTGTTCCAGGTAAAGGGGACTGAGCCAGAACTGAGCCCTGGGCATTCTGAGTAATTAGGCCACTGTGTAACTTTAACTCGTCTCACAGAGATCAAATTGCTTGGCCAGTGTTAGTGTAGTTCATTTTGCTCTGTTTGTATTTGACTAGTTTGCCTCTAATACTGACTCTTCTAAGTTATTTTCTGTGTCCATATGCTAGACCTATTTAAACTGTTTCCAGGTCCATATTGAGATTCTTTGAAGTTATTTTGGTGGAGTGATGTGGAAAGATATTCATATGATTTGTGAGCTGTTCTGTATGTCTTTTTATTAAAATAGAAGAGGGACATTGATAATGAAACAAATGTTTACCTAGGGGTGCAATTAAATAATTCATTATATGTATCTAAAATAAATGTGATATTTCAATAAAATTTTAATAATGTTGTCATTTATTTAAAGGAGTCATATAGCACCCCCCAAAAATTAT
>SCHK01211053.1:0-21930 GCA_004124795.1 Poropuntius huangchuchieni
GAACTCGAGCTTGAAGGGGTAGGTTTACGCAAACTAAATAACTGGAGAAGTCCTGCATGTAACACCAGAAGTCTCACAGCATAGATGAGCTGTTTACAACAAGATCTGTGTGCATTTAGGAAAGAGTTATTAATTTCAAACTGACTATATTTGCTCATTACATTTTGACTTGTGTTTAAAGACTTCTATATCATTTTCAAAGTCAATAGGTTGTCTATGTCTGTACACACATCCAAGTAAAATTGTTTGGCTGTCTTGACAAATTTACTTTGGAATAAAACTTCAGATTTTAAATTTCACCAAAAGCCATTGAGTGTGAATCTATGAATGAGATCACACATGTACCAATGCTTTGTATCAAGCACAATTTATTTCCAGTTAAGGAAGGTTTAAATTGCTTTACACCAAACATAAGAGACACTGACAAACTAATAAAGATTAGGTATACATCAAATCAGCCATGCTCAGAGAAAGAAAACCTTTATTATCATTCACATGGAAATTACGACCAAGTGAGCATGTCACAAATTATATAACTTCCGGAGATGTGAAATAAGCTCAGATATCTGCCTTATAATAGGTTTTCACAAAAGGACTTGCACAGGATCTTTCTGCAAAAAGAAATGCTGCAGCCAAAATTTAAAGAAAATCAAATCAAGGCGTTACACAGGAGCAATCAGGAGAATACTGGAAACAGCCAAGCACTCTGCACCGCAACACGCCACCTTAACAGCTAACCAGCAAAACTCAACTGCTACGCAACTGCGCCTAGTGCATAGAAAATACACAAGAGAGAATATTAGAATCATGTTGTTGTGAAATTTTCCATTTAAACCATAACAACACCTGCTCGGTTAGCAATCTTTGTGATGTCAGTTTTACATAGTACAATTTTTTAATGGCCAAATTACAGTCTCTACCAAGTCCTTTAAGGTCAAAGAAATATTCACAACATCCAAAATTGTCCATTAATAAATGTTTATTAAGAACAAAAAAACTGATTAAAATGAACTTACTTTAGTCTGGGAGAAAGAAAAAAAAAGCAAACTACCAAAAATGAAGAGAAGTGATTTCACCTAGTAGCCCAATTTAGGCATAAAGATCATTTAATAAGTCACATGGAATTCAAATGTATGATACAAAAACAATTGTGGGCAACACAAAACGAGAAAAAAAAATCATTTAAAAGATTTAGACCAAATTACAATAACCTTTCGGTCTGATAAATGGATAATTTGGGTATCCTCAGACGGACATCTGTTCGATGTGATCTTCGAAGATGCAACCAGCTGACATCATCTAGAAGAAAAGAAGAATTAAGTTAGTTTCAAAGAGCAAAATAGAGGAGGTTCTACAGCATTCGTCATAAAGCGAGGCATTGCATATTACGCAACGCTCGATAGCTGGTCCTCAGTTATACAGAACAAACAGGCACTCTTTCCACACATAACGAGAAACTAGCCATATTTAAAATTAATCTATGGACCTCATTTTTGTTCGGCAAGAAACCTCATGTACCTGATGTTTGTTCTGCAAGAAACCTCATGGGTAGAGAGCCAACAAACCTGAGGGTGAAATTAATTTCTCATAGCCACTTTATGTGTCGGCAAGCTGAAGTATCTTATTGGCAGTTAGAACAAGCCAACTAAATACTAAAATTACTTAAAGTACTAAATTACAGGCCTGATTAAAATTAGACACCCAGCAGCCTGACAGCTTAAACTAGCTCTGAGAACACACCCCATATCCGTCCCGCTTTTGCCTATGCCACGATAGACATGAGTTTGTGACAAGGATGATGAAAAGGTCTCAGTCCATTGTCCTGCAGACGTACCTCAACACCACCTCAACACTCAATGAGACCGACCTGCTCCATAGCAACCGCCAATCAGCAGCAGGCAGCCAATGGTCGGATCACACACTAACTGCTCTCAAACTGCCCCAAACTCCTCTTTTGCAAACAGGAATCAGCAGCTTGGAGGAAAGAATTCCACATTTAGATGAAATCAATGGATTTTGGCTGGTACACGTTTCAAAACAAATATACTTACGGTGTCATACCCACGACAGCTCCAAATCAAAATATCCATTGTGAGGTTTAGGATGTGAATTAAAAATAAACCCTTAAAAGTCATGCAGAAACGGAGATACCAGACAAATGCTGTGAATAACAGCTCCATCAAACTAAATTTGGGTAAAACCTGAAACCTCCTTTAAGATGATGCATCTACAGATCTACTACATTTGCAGATGTCTTGAAAGACTTGGAGAAAGAGAAAAGTAGAGGGGCGAAACAAAATATTTTAAGCAGCCATTTAAAGTGATCAGTGAGCTATGCATGCCTTCACTTTACCCCACTTCAAGCATGAGTTATATTGGGGTCATTAGCTGGTCTGCTTAAATCAAAAGTTCAGGACTACCGGGGATATTAACTATAAAAAATAAAATAAAAAAAAACCCCTGAAAGATGCACTTGTCCTTACATTTCTTGGATGACAATACAAATTCCTCCAGTTGCAAGAAAGTTACAAATATTTTAATGCAAAGCATTAGGCTCACCTACATTTCAGGATTCAGCAGTGGCTCCAGTATCCTCTGGAGATTTGGGTCTGCTTCTCGATCTGGATCGTGATTTGGATCCTTTGTTGGATCTGGGAGTACGGCTCCTGGAGCGAGACTTGGACTTAGACCTCGAACGGGACCTGGAAGCCGATTTGGACTTGCTTCTGCGTGGTGTGCGGGTTTTGGAGCGGGAACGGGACCTAGATCGGGAACGGGTGTAGGACCTGGATCTGGATCGGCTGTAGCGGGACCTGCTACGGGAACGGGACCGGCTCCTGCTCCTGGACCTAGACCTGCTGTGCCTCCTGCGCCGAGGACTACGGCTAAAAACACAGCAAATTAACAAATTAGTATGAGAATTGTTTGCACAGTGAAACAAACAAAGGCTGGTGTAACAGTATCACACCATTAAAACAGTTAAAAGGTGAGTAACATATGCATTTAAATGTGAATATACACAAGAACGCATCTATCTGCATCTACATCCCTTACAAAACTGTTACCAAGGTTTATTGTCTTTACCAAAACCAGTAATTCAAGTTACCACTATCACACGTTACCGCATTCAAACCACAAGAATCGTTTTTTTTAATAATTAGACTCAAGGAGCTTAAACCCATTTAAAAGCCAAGTTATCACGTGGTCTCAACTTATTACAAATGCCCATTATATTAAAAAACAAATGTGCTGTAAAAACTGCTCGTAACGGGTTGTGTTTTCAAACGGCTACAACCGATTCAAAAGAGCCGACTCAAACTGATCACGAATCACAAAGTTGACCAATTGTTTGGTACTGCGCCACAAAAACGACGGAATTGTACTAACGTTAATAATCTAAAACAGAAACGATTTAAAACATGTAAACTCAACGAACGTAGCTGCTAATGGTGATAAAACAAATCGCAACTATAAACGAAACAAAGATTAACGGTATAACACATGGTGTTTTAATACCTCGAGGCCTAAGGCCTCAAATTTAAGGGCCGCAGATGTGATCTTTGAACATGAACATAACTTACATTGGTTTAAAACGAAAATATTAAATCAAAATACTGTATGTGGGCCTTACCTTCGGCTTCTCCGTCCATGTCCCCCGTACCTCCTCGGTGGGGCTCCGCGGCGGCCGTAATGCGAATCTGGCGGGCGCCCGTAGCGCGCCATCTGCACGCGCAGTTCGCGCCCGTCCAGCAGCGCGCCGTCCATGGCGTCCATTGCATCCTCCGCGTCCCGCTTATCATGAAAACGGACGAAGGCGAATCCGCGGCTCTCTTTTGTGTACCGATCTCTCGGGATGTAGACGTCCCCAACCCGGCCGTACTTTTCGAAAACCCGCCGCAGCGTTTCAGGGGACGTGCGGTACGTCAGATTGTCGACTTTTAAAGATGTCATGCCCTCGACGTCGGGCGGAGGTCTGCCGTAACTCATCTCGAATCACTAACCCTACTGCAGTACGTTATGCGAAAAATAAAAGAGCTACTAGCGAAATTTTCAGGAAAAACAGCGAACCATTCGGGAGAGTCCAAAGAAACACGCCGAGAGCAGATAACTCTCTAAAATGGCGGTAACCGGATGTCCGCGGTTGGTGGAGGTTGGCTTTTATTTTCTTTGCAAGGAGAGCAAATACTGCCACTTCTGGTATTTAAGTGACACTGCAGGTTACCTGATCTCACAATCTCCTCTTGACTGGGAACAAAGACCTGCAAATAAAGCACGAGTTTGAACAAAATGTAACAAACAAGATAATGTATTTGACGTCTCCATACACAATGGTATGTAGTGCATTTATCTCATTTAACTCGAATTTCCCAAATTTAAGTCAGCAGCCCAGCGTAACAAACAGTGGTTTCCTTAAAAAGCAGTAAAGTCCATGGACAAGTTTAGGGGGAAACTCTTTTTTTTACAGTCTATAAAAAGGTAATAAATAAATAAATAATAAAATAAAAAAACAAAACCTGTTAAAACTAAATCCAGATTAAAAGTAAATGAGTAAATATGTAATAAACCATACAGTACTATAATGATGTAGGCTAATATAAACTTAATATTTTAGACCTATTTAAAATGTTTTTTTTTTACTGTATAAATTGAGTGTTTAGCTATAGGCCTACAAGAAACTATGCCTTTTACATTTTTAAAATGGGGGTCCCTCGTGTGAAAATGATCGTATTTGTGGATATGTGGCATCTACAAATAAGCAGGGTTTATTGAATAATTTTAGTTGTGTATGTTTCAGTGTTAAGACTGTCTGATCGCCACAAATACAAGTGTTGCTGCTTCCAAATGACCTCGCAAGGAAATTGTTATTGTGAACACACACACACACACACACAAAATACATGAAATCCCACAATCATAAGATTAAGAGCTCAGAACATAAGTTAATAATAAATAAATAAAGTGATAAAAGGTATAAACTATCAAATGATAAATAACATAAAATTTAGTGATAATGACAAAATGAAGAAACTAAATCAAATCAAATAGCACAGTTGCTCTCTTGAAGCAACACATTGCTCCTGAACTAACTACTGCTGTAACTCGTCTGTGAAATTTATTTTATACAATTGCTAATAATATAAATAATAATAATAATACACTTCAGTTTCAGTTGGAACAGAGATGACACAAGGGCCACTAAATGAACACCAGTTGAGGTTCCCTTACTGCACTGCAGTGAATCACTTCCAAAAATTCGGGGAAGGTCACGTTTGGCGAGGCAGGATGTGTTTGTACTGCGCAAAACCTCAAGTCTGGATTTAAGCCTGACGTCAGGGGTGGCCAATAGCGCTTCTGAGGACAGTAATACAGCACTGATCATTGAGCAGCAAATCTTTACTGGCTGAAATGATTTCTGTCGAGACATAATGTGTACTTCCAGTAGGGGGCGCCTGGCGGCTCAGAGAGCGTAATACTCCACTGAGCTACATTCAGATCTCAGAATGTTTTTTGTTTCACTGAAGACCTTTCAATACTTAACAAATAACCTTTTAAATGTATAAATTACAAGAATTTATATATGACATATAAATGGAAATCTCAAAATGTAAAATATCCTTATAGTCTACCCGCAAACGGCTGTGATTGGTCTGTCCTTAACAGCGCAAAGAAAAGTAACAGGTAACACGTGTTGACAGAAAAATTACTGAAAAAGCGGGTGGAAGTGATAATGATAAATTATTCATAGGAATGTTTCATATACATAAAAGGAAATTTAAGTAATAACAGTTATATTTAGTGAAATGTGGTTCATTATAAGAAGTGTTTGGGAGTAGCTAGTTACATGTAACTAAATTACGTTATTTATTTAATTACAAAGTAAATGTAATTGTAATCAGTTACAGTTACTGAGAAAAAAAAACGTGTAATTAAATTACAGTTATGAAAATGTTAACGATTACAAATGGGGTTACATCTGATTTTTTTTTTTTTTTCACACACAGACAGATTTTTATGATTTTTTTGATAAATTGCATTGACTGTTCTAAAATATGAGACACCATTGTTTCAGGAGTTTAGGACACAGAATAGGACATATGCTTATTTGATAACTTTTATTTCCTATTTGGGTTTGTGTAGGCCTATATGCTTTATTTTTAAGATTTTTCCCCCCAAGCCATTGTTACATGCCAGTGTTTCCAGTCATAAATGTGCAAAGATCTTAAAATATTCTCCTGATGTTATTTTTTTATGTATATGTTTATATACTTAAATATTAATAAGAGCCAACATCCGGGCCTCTAAGCCCCGCCCATTTATAGACCGTGGTTGATGTCCACTGCAGCTCTATCCGCTTTTCTGTTTCTACATCACCGATACGCATCTGCATCCCATCGCTCAAGCTCTCGGAGAACAGAGGATACAGGGATGATGATGATAAACATACCGAGAAACTGTGTCATATAGAGAGCACCTCACTCTGCTTTGCAACTTAGCCAAGGATGCCGACCACGGAGGCAGAGACAGCCTTATAATAGGGCTACAGTCTGCAGGACGCAAAAAGCAGCTTGTGTCTGCAGACAAAACAACGAGGGACTCTGTGCGAAGCTTACAGGGCATTAAGAGCACCAACTAATCCTGTGCATGGCCAAAAATATAGAAGCGAAGAGCAAAAAACGGGCTTTTGCGTGAAGAAGGAGATGTTCGAACTAAAGAAGTCGCAGCAGCAGTAGAATTGCAATCATTCAGTGTTATTTTAATTTTTAGCTTTTGGAAATGGGAGCTTTGACAAGCCGTCAGAATGCAGGAGTGGAGGAGGTCGATATACCATCCAATTCTGTTTACAGATACCCACCCAAATCCGGTGAGAAAATTGTATATTATATTATATTATATTATATTATATTATATTATATTATATTATATCATATTATAGTATATTTATTATATTATATTATTTGTTATTATAATAAAATGTTGTTTTTGATCCTTTTGTATTATATTATATTATATTATATTATATTATATTAACAAAAGTATATCTAAAGAATTAAACTGGCCCAGATAAACACAAGCTTGTTCAGTCTGTATACTCTTTATAATTTTGGGGGGAAATCGTGTAAAATTTTCATTTACAGTACAATTTAGTTAAATATTTGTTTTGTTTCTTCTTGTAATTGAAATTGAGAGGGTCCTTCTGTTCATTTGAACTCAGAGGGCCTGAGCCACCACCCACTGTTTCTTGGTCAGCAAGTCTGTCTCTGAAAGGCCGAGTAGGCCCATAGATGGTTGTCTTTATATTGATATGGGGCTCATCATTCCAGAGGTGCTGAAATGCAGCATAATCAGAGCAAATATCTTAGATGATTTTGTACTCAGCATTAAACTGGTCTGAAATAAGAGTGTATACTGTATGTAAATTGAATTTATTGTGTCTATGTGGTTTACATGGATTCTGCAAGCCTAATATATTAATTTACAATGTTGATTTTTAGATAGCAGTACTTTCCTGTATTTTTAGAAACCGCAGCACTCATCACATTAGTTTTAGAATGATTGTTCTACAAATCTTTGTAAATCTGAGAATACATGCAGATGAGAAGATGAATGTCAGTGTGTTAACCACAAGTCACCAGATACTCTATATGTGCAGCATGGGACTTGTGCCTGATTCTTGCTACCTCCTGCTCCAGTTTCAGGCTTGTTCATTTATCTACCCTTGTATCTTCCCATGGCGGTTGCTATCCTCTGTCTGCCCTTGAGCTTGTCTTTCTTTATTCTATTTGTTCTCCAGTCTGCTATATCTGTCTTCATTTTCATTTTAAAAACCTTTTACTTGTCTTGTTCCCAAACATCACTTTGGAGGAATGGAGGTTTTTGCATCTATATATCTGTTTCATGCACCATTCAATATTCAGCCTGTTGCTAAAAATTAAAATATGTATCTTTTACATAGAGGAACTAGCCTATTTCTCCCTGATCTGATGATAAAATGACTTGGTGTTGGTGTAATACAATGTAGCCAGTTGAAATAATGAAATAATATATATTTTTTCTTAAAACCAGTTCATTTTGAATTGTTCACTATCTATAACATTTGATCTGTTCATTGTCATGCAGGGAGTTATTTTGCTAGCCATTTCATTATGGGAGGAGAGAAGTTTGATTCAACTCATCCTGAAGGTTACCTCTTTGGTGAAAACACAGACCTCAACTTCCTTGGCAACAGACCAGTAGTGGTAAGATTGCATTTCATTTCCTGGTAACACAGATGCAGCCATTTTGGCTGGTGTTTATAGAAGGTCACGAAACCACTGATTTTGCTCTGTTGATTGATTTTACCTTGCGTGATCTCATTTCCAGAAATGATCAACAATATGCCTCATTACAAATTAATCACAGATATTTTAAAATGTGCATTTTATATTATTATATGTAATTTGTGTTATTTATAAGATTTTATAATATTTACATATTTAAAGACATTTTAAAATAAATATCTTCATATAAGAAAAGGGAGAATAATTAATACAATTTCACACATTTACATTACATTTATAAATCTATTTTAAAACAGTCTTTAAAATAGATATTTTACTTTTAATTTTGACTCATATTTGAGCCTTTATGAGTCTGCTTGTTACTTTAACTGAGTATATAGGTTAGTTTAATGTAAATTACTATATGTTGGCGGAAGCTTTTATAATTCACAGGATTATACATGACCAAATGTTCCATGTAATTGTATAGCTGTACTTATACACTGCTTTGCTTTATCCAGATTTGTATCCTGATTTGTATGTGTGCAGTGTTCGTGTGCTTTCATGAAACCATACGTGTATTTCTGTATGCAGTGGGTGTTTTATTTACATTATATGCATTAGCTGCTAGGCCCGTCTCTACACAGACAGCCTAGTGATGCTGTGGATTTAAGCGATGGCTTACCGCAAGTAATACAGAGAGCCACATTCAGTCGAACTCCGGGGAGGGGGGAAGGGGAGGCGACAGGTTTACCCAGTGTTGACCCACACACGAACATACTCTTGATGCCTCTCTGGCACGTGGGCACGCCTGTGCTTTGCATTTTTCCAGGGCAAACACACACACATACACACACACACACACACACACGCATGAGTCAGCACAGCAGCTTGTTAGGAGATCAGTGTACATCAACTTCCTTTTTTTGTTTCCAGATTATTTTTCAGTATTGTTAGAGATCAGATATGTGAGCTGATAAAACAGAACAAAGCGCTTCTCAAATATTATTATAATCAATAACTTTATCCTCACTCTTGACTCTTGTTATTTGTAGTTCCCATACAATGCTCCCCCTCCACATGAGCCGGTCAAGACCCTGCGCAGTCTCATCAACATCCGTAAGGACACTCTGCGACTCGTCCGGTGAGATTTTCTTGGCAAATATCTTTACTATACCTGACAGAGCTCTTAATGAAATCATGTGATGAGTTCCTGTTTTGACATATTTAATAAAACAGCACATTTGGGTGGGACATTTAGAAGAGGTTGTCTCTTTTTTTAAATAGCTAGCAGGCTTTAGTTACATTTAGTTGTTACTTGTATTTTGTATCTTATTTTATAGAGCATCTCATTAGATGAAAATCTGTGTAGTGTAAAATGAGCCATAAGTATTTCCATGTGAGAAAAATAAAATGCATATTTCAACTAAAGGTTAATTTTTTCAGTTTTTTAGGTGTGCAGTAGCTTCAAAGCTAAAAGACAGGGGCCACAAAATTATTATATAAAAAAAATTGTTTTTATACTCTTTTTGATGATACGTTTATTAAATATATTATTTAACTTTCCGTGCATTCATATTTTTTGCTGAAATCTTTGTAAATCTTTGTCATTTTATCTGCAGATGTAGTGAAGACATGAAGCTTCCAGGGCAGGAAGTTGGTAAAAGCCACAGCTGCTATAATATTGAGTTTACCTTTGATGCCGACACACAAGTTGCCATCACTATATACTATCAAGCCATTGAAGAGTTTCACAATGGTGTGCCAATGTAAGTTGAGCATTAGACACACTTTGAGTATTCCTTTTTCTTTATTTATTAATAACACGCTTCAAACTCAGCCTTTACCGGTTGATCAGAGAGCAGCAAGTTGGGAAATGACATCAAAGCTTGGGTTTTATTGCTCGGTTTCTTTGTGTGTTGTTGACAGATACATGCCGCAGGACAGCTCTCTGCAGTCAGAGACGGTGCATTTCAAACGCGGCGTCTGCCAACAGTTCTGTCTGCCCTCTCATTACGTCAACTTATCAGAGTGGGCAGATGAGGAGGTAAAACATCTGCTAGCTGTGACCTTTTGTGTTTTTGCAGTTAAAATAGGTCAAAATGAATTAATCTGTCTCGTTAAAGAAATTATTAAGCAATTCATAATGCATGTCCTTAGAGTACTTTGGGTAAATCTGGTAATGTGGTTTATTGTTACACAGCTTTTGTTTGACATGGATAAAGACATCTACCCCATGGTTGTACAAGCAGTAGTGGATGAGGGAGATGGTGAGTTTTATGTAACTGGATATATTATAATATATGTAGAAATATATCTGGAAATAAATCTAAATATATTTGTCCATGTTTTTGCTGTGTAGAACACTTGGGACACTCTCATGTTCTTCTTGCAACCTTTGAGAAGGTATGTTTTTTGTGTAAAAAAAAATGTTTTTTATTTTAATGTTTAAAGTTTGGGGTTTGTAAGATTTTTGAAAATGTAAAAATTTATACCGACCCAAACTTTTAAACAGTATTGCATATTTATAAAATAAGGTCTTTGTAAATGTTCCATTTATATGTTGTTCCACATTTGCAAATTAATAAACAAATAAGGACTAGACTAAATGTAAAAAGGTGAGGTTGTGATATATCTAACACTAAAATTATCTTTGTTGATGTAAACTAATGTAATCAGATTGATTCAGTCATATTAAATAATATTATTGGCATATTAGTTTATCTAACAAAAATAAATTCATTGTGACAGTTAGTGATTATATAACGTTGCTGTCTTTTTCTTCTAGCATATGGATGGAAGTTACTGTGTAAAACCTCTGAAACAGAAACAAGTGGTAAAGACCCTCTTACTGTTTATATAATCTTACAGCTTTAGGTCAACTCATCTTGATGATTTTTGTAATATAAAAATCTTTGATTTTTCTAAGTGTCAAATTTTCAGTAGACCTCTTAATCTTATCATGATTTTATCTTAGGTGGATGGTGTTAGTTACCTGCTGCAGGAGATCTACGGTATAGAGAACAAATACAACAGTCAAGAATCAAAGGTAAATCATCATCAGATTGAATCAGATTCAAAGAAAATGATGATATAAATTAGCAAAATGATTAATATAGTAAATTGTTTATTAAACTTTAATCTTCAGTGTGATATGGAGAGAGTAGTGACAACTATATTAATTTAGAAGGACAACATCTGTTACTTCTAAGCTTTCATTCATTAATTAGTATCAATATATGAGAAATGACACACTCATATTTACAGGTGGCAGAAGATGAGATTAGTGACAACAGCGCTGAATGTGTGGTGTGTTTGTCAGACGTGCGGGACACACTTATCCTGCCCTGCAGACACCTGTGCCTGTGCAACGCCTGCGCAGACACACTGCGTTACCAGGCCAACTGTTGCCCCATCTGTCGACTGCGTAAGCACCAACCCCTGTACTGAACTCATTCATCAGAACTCTATTATTGAGAGTATTATATTTATGAAAATTTAATTGTGCTTAGATTATATTTGCGTCTTCAGTGTCTCATACATAAATGTTGTGGTGGGTATTTCATTAAATTAAACACTGGACATACTGACACTAGTTGATGCTGTTTTTGATATTGTTTTAGATTAAATATTTAACTCATTTTAAATTTCTCCTTTTAATTCCTATAGCGTTTCGTGCGCTCCTTCAAATTCGAGCGATGAGGAAAAAACTGAGCCCACTCACACCTACTGGATTCAACCCTGTCATCACCTCACAGACATCAGATTCAGAGGAGCACTCGGTAACACACTATGTTTTTTGTGTTAAATGTTCATACAGAGCCCTATACATAACAAATGTATTTAAAGCTAAATAAATGCATTTATACAGTTGAACCAGCTTTACTCAGACCCAAATGTCAATGTCAAAAAAGAAAATAGCTGATCTGGGGTCCAATATAAATACTTTTCTTAGTTTGGTTGGCTGTGATGAGTACATAAAACTTTGTTAGGAGCATTAACTTTAACCCTTTAAACCTTGACATATGAAATAATAGTCAGAAAATCAGATTTTTTGAAATGGAACAGTTTCAAAAACCATATCATATTTGAGGAGAAAAGATTGTCTATGAAGAGACACAAAATGAGCAAAAATATGCAATATGGTTCAGTTGCTGATATTTATATGGCCAAAAAGTATGATGAAATTCTGATTGTAATATAAATCAGTGAGATCTTTATAACAGCATAGAAGGCTACTTTCATAAAATGCAAACAAATATAATTAGTCCATCTATATCTCTCGGTATTCAAATGCTTAATTTTTATGATCAAAGCTCTGTGGTTTTTATTGTGAGGGGTAAATCATAGTGCAATGCAATACAATGATGATATACAAATAAACATTCCTCAAAAGCCTGGTGTATCATATTTGATATTTATATTTTAACATGATTTTAAAAAAAATGCTAAACTTAATTTGCTTCAGTTCAGTAAGTGTACAACAGTT
The DNA here is from genome assembly GCA_004124795.1 of Poropuntius huangchuchieni. Lineage (NCBI taxonomy): Eukaryota > Metazoa > Chordata > Actinopteri > Cypriniformes > Cyprinidae > Poropuntius > Poropuntius huangchuchieni. Next base: position 12,748 of record SCHK01211053.1, read on the forward strand.
GTTTCAGCAAAGTTTTGATCATGTTGATAATTTAGAGGCCTTGGCATATTAAACATGATGCATTAGGGTTAATGGTTTAAGTAGTCTGACACTCTCTGATACAAGTTAGGTGCACAGTTTAATGCAAAAACATACAAACCATCTATATGCACCATCTATTCATACAAAAGTTGTACTGTACTGTTGTTCACAGCCACATGTATGTTTACTACAGGCATCAGAGCACATCCCACCAGGTTATGAAGCTGTGTCCCTGTTGGAGGCCTTGAATGGGCCCTTGAACCCGTCGCCATCTGCTCCTCCACTTCAGGGCCTCACTAGGGGCCATGTTTCTGGATCTGTGCCCACATATGGCAGTGATAGCCACCACACACCCGTACGCTCCCTCTCCCCGCTAGAACACTCTGTCAACTCCAGCCAGAATGCGAAACACAAGAAGAGTGGCTCTAAGTGAGTGAACCCTAACTGAAGGATTGAATGGTGTAGTATTTCAGTATAACTGTAAAAAACGTGTTATTTAATGTCTATGAAACATTTACTGGGTGTTATTCAAATACTTTCCTGTCACTTTACAGCTTTTCTTGAAGGTTAAATTATGGGCTTAGGAAGCAGGCAGATAAATGAGTCGTTGCTAATCATGTATTCTGGGAACTCTCTAGATCCCTCTCCCAGAATTCTTCAGTGCTGCCTGAGGAGGATGATGAGAAGTCATGCAGTGAGTCTGAAGTGCAAACGTGCAGGAGAAAACTGCATGTAGAGCAGCAAGAGGTGCAAGCATTATAGTATTTATATATTTTTTATACATATTATTTTATGCATTTTTCATATATTTGCATTTGAATGTGTTTTTTACTGCATTTATTTGACCAAAAATACAATAAAACGCTAATACTGTAAACATTTTCTATTTTAATATATTTTAAAATGTAATTTCTTCCTGTGATGGCAAAGATGAATTTTCAGCAGCCATTACTCCAGTCTTCAGTGTCACATGATCTTCAAGAAAACATTCTAATATGCAGATTTGGTGCTCAAGAAAATTTCTTATTATTATTATGAATGTTGAAAACGGTTGTGCTGCTTAATATTTTTGTGGAAATCATGATGCATTTTTTAAGAGTCTTTACTGTCACTTTTGATCAATTTAATTTGTCCTTGCTAAATGGAATCATACTAACCCCAAACGTTTGAATGACAGTGTATGTATTTCAACTAAATATATGAACCAGTATGGTATGAAAGACTGTAGAATTTTAGAAATAATATTTGCTTTTATGTATTTACTATACAATGTCCACTAGTGATGATGATAGATAATAAACATCAGTCTGATCATTGTTGTATTGTGTATTTTACTGCAGTCTGGAGTGACTCCTGAAAGTGACAACATCACACTGTCATCCTCAGGGGCCATAGATCAGTCCTCCTGCAACGGGACCCCTCTCTCCTCCACAATCACCTCCCCAGAGGGTACAGCATTACAGCTAAATCTCACTGAAACACACACCAGAGCTCATTTAAATTTGTTTGTTTTCCTGTTCACTTCCTGTCCTGTTTAGACCCAGTGAGCAGCAGCCTGGCCCAGTCTGTGATGTCAATGGCGTCCTCTCATAGCCAGCACTCTCAGATTAGCACCGACACACTCTCTTCAATGTCCGGATCCTACATGGCTGGTGCCGAGGGAGAGGAGGCCACCGAGACCCCAGCAGAGAGCCGAGCACCTTCCCAACATGAGGGTGAGGTAAGACAGTTAGAAGCCCTAGAAGAAGCAGGACAATTTGTTACTTTTGTTTTTATCTTCAGATGCTTTAGTTCATGCTGATATTACTGTATAGTTTTTACCACCTAATAAACAAACAGTGTTAATAGTGGTTAATATTTGTTTGTTTGTTTTTTCAACAAAAACTTTTAAAGAAATAAAGTTAATTTTATGTTTTTAGAGTGAGTGTTGCACTCACAACTGGAAAAAGAAAAATCCACAATAAAGACATAATAGTTATGCTGAACTTTAAACTATTTTTTGATGCATATTCTCTAGTAAAAAAGTATTAATATTTAAAATTAATACTAAAATTTAAAATTCATACCTTAATTTAAAATTCAGTTATTTCATACTAAATATAGTTCAAATCTATTAACATATTTACTGACATATCACTTGAGACTGAGAAAAAAATTTAAAAAATGTTTTAAAAAATTGTAATGAACTTTTATTTGGGGTACTACTTGTACACAATGCACATTTTTTTAATATTAAGCTTAAAATGTGTTTTAATGTCACTATTAATGAGGAGTGTATGATATTTGAATAATATCAGTCTTTAAAAGCTAGATATTTAAAATGTACCTAAAGTATACTTGCAATAGTTCCAATTTAGCACAATCAAATATACTTTAGTATATTGTTAAAGTGCATTAAGTACAAAATTAGTTGTTCCAATTAAGCAGACTTTAAGTTAGTATACTAAAAGTACAATTGCATGGTATTTGTACTGAATACATAAATATGTAAATGTATTTGTAGTATACTTGAAATAAATGTATTTCAAATACATTTCAGTATATTTATTTTTCACTTGGGTTTTATTATTATTATTATTATTATTTTTTAATCCCTTTAATGTAAAACATTTTATACATAATTTGTTATATAAATACATTTGCCTTGCTTGTTTCATTGGCTAAGAAAATACTCTTTGTGAATGCAATCTCTAGTAAATGGTTTAAAAAAAATGGAAAAGTCATCGGGAAGACATGGAATTTCATTGGTCAAAAGTTATCAGAATGCTGTAACCAAATCTTGCTATATGCTATAACTATCACCATTGCACAAACATTGATAAGTTTATGCCAAGAACTATTCCTGCAAATCATAGCCTATATTGTGTCTTACAGAGAACATATTTACATGTATCCGCAGGAAATCCCCAACGAGGCAAAAGGGCATAACTTTGTGGCTGCCATTCTTGAAGAACAGGATTCAGAGGTTAAAACATTCAAACAGCCAAGCATCTTAAACCAGCAATTAATTTTTTTACTGATCATTTACTCAGATTCGTGTTTTCTTTCTCAGGGAAATGATGTGACTGAGGAAGATTGTGCATCTCCCACCAAAGAACATGGTAATTGTAACCTCAGCTATTGGCTGTACTTATCACGACACTGTACACTAGATTAAGGAGAAACACACCGCAATGTAGGTGGTACTTCATCTACAAGAGCTTCAAAATCTGCCTACACACCTGCTTGATGAATAACTTGTGTTTGCAGGTGGGCCAGAGGTCGCTCACTACAAATATAAATATCACATGACTCATTTGAGGCGAATATAGTTCGATGTTTTATTTAATCAGCCCACATACAAGCACATTTGGCATCTGAATTGTAATGAGTATCCAGCTTTCTACTTATTATTTTATTATTTAATATAACAAGTGTGCATCTGTATTAATGCTATATATTCTTTTGACCAACTAATTGAGGGCAACTAATTAAGGTTTTGCTTTTGTTTTCTTTGTATTGTAACTAACTGCCATTTTGCATAGACATTTTTCATCTGTTTCTTATTTAACGTGTTGTATGCTTACTAATGTGAGGAAATGATTGTCCGAGTGTTTGTCAGTTTTGTTCTCGTGCACGCCCCGATCGCATCTGCTCGCTCTCACATGAGTATGTGTGCATCCATCAACCGCAGTCATCACTAAATGGCTGCCGAGTAGCATCCTGCGCCCCATCGCTCTGACCCCTCACTGCTGTACTCCACTCGGCTGCTCTGCCCTGCCTCGGCTGCTCTTGTTTGACCTCTGACCTCGCTTGCAGGTGGGCGCAGGAGGAGCGAGGTGCCTTGTCCAGAGTTTGACAATAACAATCAGGGGCAGTCTGACACCCACTGTATGACAGGCCTGGACAATGAGCAGCCTCCTGACGGCCGATTCGCTGGTGAGTGGCAACCTCTCGAACATGGACTTTCTGATTGGAAGGGATTGGGTGAGGTGGTTTCAAGGTGTCCCATTTAAAACAGCAACTGGCTCTAAAACACTATTGGCTTTGTCTGCTCATGCACGTCCTTACTTTGACCCTGCTGTAATTTTGTGTAGTGTTAATTGGTACAATGGCCATGCCTTTTTAACCCCCCTCTTTTGTGTGTGTTTATGTGTATGTGTGAGTTTATATCATGTATGACTTGTTTCTATCTCTCTGGGTCATACTAATAGCTAAGTTCATGTTCAGTGTCTGCCAGCTCAAAGTAGCTTTGCGTCTCCCTTCATTTCTACCTTCATCCCTTCATTTTTCAGCTCATCTTTCCTCTTTTGCCAGCATATTTTGTTAATCTCCAACTCTTGGTTACTGTCATCCAGAGAAAGCATTCTCTCTGGAAGGACACAAATGAAGCTTTTCACATGATAGACTGTAAAATATGATTCATCATCATCATCATCATTATCATATTTTTATTCATCGTGATTACTACACAGTCCAAAATATCTAATTGGCTCAAAATGTATTTGGGTACATAAGCTACACTTAAAAGTGTCAAAATTTCATTTCATTAGATCAAGAGTGATATCACAGGCCATAGGACCCCTTTCTAAAATTGAAAAAAAATTTGTGCACAAGGACCCATTTATATTGTTCATAAAATGATCAATGTGTGTGATATGTTATGTGGAAAATATTTACTTTTTATTTGTTTTTTTTCAATAGAAAAAAAAATTGTGATTAATCTTATGTTTTGCAAATGAAAGGTTAAATTCAGTAAATTTAGGGCCAGTTAGCATTAAAATTAGCATTAAAGTGCAGTTCCAATGAAAGCGCCGATGGGAGGGAAAAATTCTGTGGGTGCACATTAAAGAACACAGACGTAACATCTCATTTCTATAATGACCAGCACAATCTACCAAGGGAAGCGTAATTACCGCCCGGTTTAAAACATGCTTTTTTGGGCGTTAAATAATATTACTAAATACCAGTGAGCTGACAAACGCAAATCTCAGTAAATTGCGTTGCGTGATTTATTTAAATACCCTCTTCCCATAAATTTACAGATCAAAATGGAAACTCGTTACAAATGCATATTCAATAAGGTGAGTCGCAAAAATTTGTGTGCTAATTCTCCACTGTGTCTTTAGTAAATCACGACAGTAGTTTTTTAACGCCAAATGAGGGTTTGCACTGGTGCAAGCTGATAGTAAATCTGCCCCTTAATCTTTAAACACTTATAATATAATATAATATACGTTTACTCCTCTTTTTACATTATTAGACTATTTTTCACTAAATGTTTTTGGTCCCTTGAAAGGGAAACCCTGAATTTTTGTGAAGTGTGTTGCTTGAAAAGTATGCCATGTGCTTTGTCATTTTATGTAATGCAATGACATTCATACATTTTTAAGTGCTACTTAAGTGTCCATATACTGTTTATGGTCACTATAAGTAATGTTCCCATTCAAGCCTTGCTTTTAGAGAAAAATGAAAATCACTTATTTGAATTGGCACTTCAAAATTGATCGTCCTGGTCATTAAAGATAAAAGTTTCCAGTGAAAGTGCAGGGTTTTTTTTTTTCAAAAGGACCCTATCATCTTCTCTCATATCTCTAAGCACCAAGCTTCTCCTTCTTCTCTCAATCCGACTTTCATTTTCTGTGGATGGCTGGTTCTCTGATTCTCTTGATGTGCTGTAAATGTGCTGTGTTCTCTCTCTTTTCTGTCTCTGTTTTTCCTTCCATCATTTCCCATCTCTCTTTTTCTCTATCTTCCTGGATGTCTGTGGAATGGACAGATGAGGACTCGTGTCCTGTTCAAATTGAGGAATAGGTACGGAGCAAGTTAAAAGGCAATGCACAGAGGTCATGGATTCACAAAGAAGTTTCAGCCTTTTTGCCATTCACTGTTATCATCAGTGGGATTCTTTATGGATTTGCCTTTTGACCTCTGAGGGTTAAAAGAGCCTTTTCATCATTTACTTAGGATGCATGGTGAATATTTAATGCGGGACATTTCAGTTCACAGAAATCTTGGAGAACAATGGATAAAAGTGTCTTGGTTTGCATGAAGGACATTTCAGCCAAAATTTTAAGCAAAAACATTCTGTTCCTGAATTTAAACATTGATCTCCAAGAGATGTTACAGAGTCTAGTGTGGTGTTTTTTTTTATTTTTTTTTTAGCTTCTTTTGAATTTTTTCCAAATCACGTTTCCACAATCCCATCATTATTTTACCCTACATTCATACCTTCTTACTTTCTCTTCTTTATTTCATTTGTGTCTTCTCACATGGATTCTTCCGTCCTCTCTGTTAGGTCTGTTATACCTCGATGTCTATCGTCATGGACGGGATCCTTTGACTCACCATGCGTCCACCAGCAACATCAACCTGGAGGAGCAAGGGGTCACCAATGAGGCGGCAAATCCCAAGAACAAATCTCATCGTGGACCCCTAGCTGTGTGAAATCCTCAATCCACCCAGTCACAGACCCACTCCAATCCTGAGAGGAATATCTGCCTCTTTCTTCATGCCACCTCCACCCAAACTCGTGCCCACACCAATTACTCATGGATAAAATCCTAAATGCAAACCGGGGAGAATTGACTGTGTGGTTTCTCTTCTCCATTGTGATAGATGTCATGTTTTTAGGTGTTGATACTTGTGTAAAGCACCACGTTTACACCAACGCTCCACCCCCTCATGCGTACAAATGAAGGGATGACTCAAGCAAGCTCTCTTGATGAAAGGCTGGAAATCGAGGACATGATGAAGACTCCAACCTCTGATCTAAGCAGCATTTCATGTCAAATTTCATGTCAAGGCTGTGCGACTATGCTTTTTAAGTTAAAAATCAAATCCTGCTGATATGAATCAACAACCCCTTTGGATTCTCCTCAGTAATGTCACTAAACGTTTGAGTATTTCAACTTGTACTATTGGAAATCTGCCCACAATACCCAAGATAGATGTTTCAAAAGAATACGATGGAAAAGACTATGAAAATGAATTTTCATGATAATCAGTTCTTCACAGTATTAACTTCAGAGCAATAACACATATTTGCTCACGTTTCTGCCCTTGTCAGTTTGCTGCAGCTCACTTTGAGCTCTACGTACAGCCCTGCATGTTACAAAGACACAAAGCTACTGAGCTGCCTAAATTGCGTTACACATGTGGCCACGGAGACGCTACTGAACTGCTTACTACCAAGCATTTTCGAACATTTTGTATGGGAAATGGAAATGTTGGGGAAAACTTGCCCGTGATGTCCACATCTGTGGTCATAACTCAGATTGCTACTGCTGATGGTATGTTAAATGTCATAAAGCTACTGTCAAGCTTTTTGTGTGTTGTTTAAAAAAATATGTTCATTTCACGTCTGAGGTACGATATGCTACTGTTAGTCAATTTGTACCCAAGTCTTGAAAGCTGAAGAAGCTCTTCGACCGATATGGATCAGTATATACGCCAGGTACTTTGGTATCCTTTTAAAAGTATTTTTTGTTATGTATTCATTTTGAAAAGTGTTGCACTTTCCTATATGGATCCTTAACTGAAAGTGTTTACTTAGCTCCAGCAGTCATTACACAATGAAAATGAAGGAAAGACTTTAAAAAGTGTGCCACTAACTTGAAAAACAATCAACAACTTTCAATTTCTCGACAGTTCTGCCAAACCGAATTTATAGTGTTTAAACTTGCACTTTGTTTTTACCAGTGGTAAGTTAGTGGCTATTTTACTTAACGAAAATCTTCTACTGGTCTGTGGGTTCTCTTTCCAGTCCCTAAAAGGGATAGTTCACCCAAAAATGAAAATTCCCAAAATGACATTGAACCCTGTTGACTTTGATTGTGTTCCACAAAAGAAAAAAACGCCATGCAGGTTTGAAACAACATTAAGGTGAGTAAATGAAAGTAATTCAATGTTTTTGTGTGAACTATCCATTCTTTTACTTTAATTCCCACAATTCCTTCATCTGAGCCAGTTTTTTTGTTTTGTTTTTTGATTCATTAGCACTTGTCTGAATGAAAAAAGGATTCACAGTACAATCAAATAGTCTCTTATAACTCTCTTAAAATGTCTATTGTACTTTGAGAACCAACAAAGCTTTTCCTTTGTGTGGAAAATGTTTATTTTTTATTTTTTTATGTTAGCTTAGCTCTTGTTATCGTTGTAATAGTTTGTTCACTGTGTTGTTTACTGTAGTATATGAATGGTGTGAAATTTCTCCAAATGGGATTGTATAATTTTTACACATGCACTAGTAGATTTTCCCTTGACAGCAGATAATGCGGTGCATGTGGTAAGCGCATGGTAGTTGCAGTCAGAAAATAGAAATCCTCCACCTTTACATTTGCACTATATGTCTAGCCCTTCCGCACTGAGCTTGCACACTGTGTAAGCAACAGGTATTGAGTCACAAAACAAGCAATACAGCAGCATAATAGCACGTTGTTGTCTGCAGGCAATACAGATAAACTTAGCCATGCATTGAATGTTTTACAGCAGAATGTCATATTTACATGCAAAGAGAAACATCTGTGGAGTAACATGCATAGAGCATGGATAAATTAAAGGGGTTTTCTCCAGTTTTGATATCTGTATTGCTTTTGTTCTGTCCTCTTTCTGCACCAGGAGGAGTGACTCTAAACTAAACCTAAATGAGGAATGGGTTGCATTAATTCACTTTTGTAGAATGAAACTACAAAATGTCAAAAACACAATAAACTTTTTCTTAAAAACAAGATTTGTTTGGAGCATTTTACTCTCTCTTTTTAATTCAATTTTTATTCTCACTTTTTCAAATTTACATAAAGTGTAGTTGCCAGATATTTACTGTAAAAATGACAGTGATCGACATTATGGGATGATGACATTCATCTTAGTGCCTGTATATTTCATCAACTGATAAAATACCAATCATCTTTGTAAAATACACAAATCTACTTTGTATCTTATTAATAATCAACAGAATTGTACAGGTGGTACAACCTGAATTCCAGAAATGTTGGGAGTTTTTTTTTTTTGTTTTTTTTAAATTTGAATAAAATGAGTGGTGTAGCATTTCTTCTTTTCAAAACAGTTTGAAGACATCTGGGCATGGAGGTTATAAGTTTCTGGAGTTTTGGTGTTGGAATTTAATCCCATTCTTTGATGCATTTTTCGTTTAATGATGCACCAAATGTTCTCTATAGGTGA
>SCHK01211122.1:258-14958 GCA_004124795.1 Poropuntius huangchuchieni
AGATATTTTTATTAAAATAAAAAATAACCACTAGAACAGTGTTATATATTGTGCTGACTTGTACTTACATTTATCCCAAATGTTTCAAATAATGTTTAAATCCAGAGAAATAAGCAATTTTGACTAGTGACACGGACCCTGTCCATAACTGCTTCCAAAAAATGCTGCCTCCATTCCAAGGCAGGAAGGCATCAAGGCATCAAGGCATGTCCGAATCCAAAGTTAGCTTCACTTCCTGTCTCCTGAGATGCCTTCATCTGATAGATTTTTGAAGGCAGCATAGATGTAACCTTTGCTGCCTTTGATATCCACAATTATCACAATTACCACAATCCTGTGAGTTCTATTGCGAGATGGATGAGCTAAAAAATAAAGATGGCGGCTGGAAGTTGCGTTTGGTGGTTAGTTTGTGTGTAAATGTATATTTCTGATTAACTTTTTGCACTTTTGATGTTATTTCTAGCGAGAAATGAGTATTATAGTAATTAAATACTTGTTTAGTTATCACCAAGACTCGTTCTATAATGTTGTAAATCGTTAAACTGTTACGCTGCCTCAGAAGCCCGTCCAAAATCAGTTTCTTGAGGTGGTTTCGTGCAAAAACGCTGCCTGCAAAGTCATTAGGCCTGAANATCCGAAATCAGTCTCTTGAGGTGCTTTCGTGCAAAAACGCTGCCTGCAAAGTCATTAGGCCTGAAATGTAGGCAAGAGTAGGCGGCTGCAGTGAGGGGAGGAGTGAAATAAGCGCAGTCAAGACGGACAGTTCTGCTCTCTCGAAGTGGAGCAGATACCTACGAGATCAAAGGTAGATATAGCGTTATTCTCACTGCTGTGCTGTGTTGCTGATTAACATGTTATAATTTCAGTTCTGTTGCCTTTATATAAAAATAAATATGATGAACAAGACACTCAAAGTGCTTGCTATTTAATCCCATACGAATGGTGTATTTATAATCCATTTCTTCTTTAATGCAAACATGTATTTTAGAATTTTATATAAATGTGACAACAATCACATATCTGACACAGAGATCGCACTGCATGTCATAGTGTTTGGGAATATTCAAGCATAATTTAAATACATAATCACATGAAACCAGATTTTAAAAATTAAAACATTTTAGCCATCACGGTTGTCTGAACCAATGCTGTGTCATCAGTCAGTCGTTTCCTATCATGTTCTTGATCAGCGCAGTCGGTGGAGAGCAACTGCGCTCAACTGCACAATCCGACACAGCCACCTCGCCATCGCGAGAGTTTTTTGGCACACATCGGCATGACATCATATTAGGCAGGTGACGACCGCTGCTTTACCTCACATAAGCACGACCGGAAGGAGCAGAAGTGATCAACTGTGGCATAATAAAAGCTCTGCTGCTCTCGAGCCATGTGTCACGCTCATTCAGCGACCTCGTTTCGCTTTGATGCTTCACACCATGACGTTAATAAATCTTTAACCCATTAGCTCATCCATGAAGATGATTTCTGCCCAAGTCCCGTCGGATTGCATCGGCTGTGGGGATGACAGCGTCATCAAACTATGCCTTTATTTCTTTGTTTGTTTTGAATACGCACCCTCTAGCGGTGAAAATTCATATTGTGCCTTTAATGAAAACTGTTCCAAACAAATATCACAGCACAGCCACGCATCTCTGAGCAACACACATCAGTGTATTGTTCCTTACTGAATGATTCAGCATTTTTGAATGAATTGGGTGAGTCAATGATTCAATAACCCATTCATAAAGACAGGCACTTGCTTCATTGTTGAATGAATTAGCCATCTGAATGAACTGCTTAAAAGAATGACTCACTTGTTAAGACTGGCAGTTTACTTTCAAATACAAAAGTATCGTTGCATTTTCCCCCCTAACATTTCATATTTGTATATTAAAATATGATCTAAAACACTAGGCATTTTTTATGTTATTTCTAGTCAGAAATCGGTATTATAGTAATTAAACATTTGTTTAGTTATCACCAAAACTCGTTCTATTTTGTCATAGATCAAACCGTTACACTGCCTCAGAAGCCTGTCCGGAATCAGTTTCATCAGGTGCCTGACGCAGCCCGACGCAGCCCGACGCAGTACTCATTTTCCCGTCCTGCGCCACGTTGTTTAATGCATTTGCGCCCATGGGCGTGCTGATCTAAAAAAAGAGGTGTGTTCAGGCGCATTGTTGGCGCGTTGCTATTTTGATGAACTGAACTATTTTGTTATTAAAAGAGTGCGTTAGTAGAAAATGCGCCTCTAGGCGGTCCACAACGCGCGTTCACTTTGCTTATTACACACAGGGACGCTCAGCAGCACACAAACGTTTCGATCATGCGCCCGGAGTGCGCCAACCGCTTTCCCGTCCTTAAACCATTCGGACACGCCCTGAGTGCATCTGCGCCATGCGCTTTAGACCATGCGATTAGATCATTAAAACAGGGCCCTTTGCCTGCAAAGTCATTGCCTGATGCAGCCAATGTCAAGCCCTGCTTATAGTAGATATCTGTGCTGTTGCCTTCTCACGAAAATGATGTCACCAGAGGAAATGAAACAGTTTATGTTATTGTTGGAAATACTGATGTAAATTTTATTTTAGAGTGAATATATGTTCTTTTAGGTATTTTAGTCAAAAGAACTTAATGTTGTTCATAACTCCCCCTATAGCCATAATTTTGTATTGTAATTTTGTTATTGTGTTGCTTATTCTGTTTTTGATCAATAATATATATAAAAAAGTTTTCTAAAGTTTTTCTTTGTAAAATGATCACTTAATTATTTTGAGACAAAAGAAAACAGCACTTAATCAGATCAGTTTGTTTGTAGAATCTATTTTTCCAAACTTAAAGAGTAAAATCAAGAAGTGAAAATAGGGGATCTTGTTGATGAGGAAAACAAAAACAGTTGTGGAAGTATTTTGTGGAAGTATAGCATGTGCAGTCATGCACAATATTGCTCAAGAGAGGGACAGGACGCCGGGTCATTATAAATGCAAAGTGACACAGTTTCAGATGACACATGAGCGCTGGTGCAGTAATGCTGGAGACACTTTTTTTAGGCTGAGGTGAGAAACTGTCTTATTTATAAGAATTATGAAAATGTACTCTAAACCACACGGAAGTGTTTGCCTTTTTTGTCCGCAGAGATGTTTACATTCATTTTTAGATATTAGAAATATTTTATATTTACATATGACAAGCTTTTTTCTTATTTTCTCTTTATTAATTAACAGAACCAAATCTGTTTAGCTAATCTAACTTAGCCTATATTTATGTTTTAAAACAGAACTTTATTTTCAAAACTGAATCTTCATGAAATTACTTTGAACCCTTGGGTTGAAATTACATACCGCTAAGCAATAGTAATCTAGGAATGATATTTATCGTTAACAAACTTTCTTTTTGTCGTCTGCTTGCAGGGACTCAACAGAATTTACAATGGATTCAGCAGATTTTGTATTTGACTATAATGGCTATGATTATGATAACATCACCCCCTCTGGTAATTTCTCTCCTGAAGAAGTTTCTTTCCACGTCCACACCACCACATGTTTCACTGAGGTTCTTTGCCTGTCGTTGCTGGTGATCAACGTGATCATCTGTCTGCTGGGGCTGGGAGGAAATGGTGTGGTTATCTGGATTGCAGGGTTTGGCATGAAGAGGTCTGTCAATACTACCTGGTACCTGAGTCTGGCTGTATCTGACTTCATATTCTGCACCTGTTTGCCTTTTAACATCGCCTACAGCGTCACATCGGACTGGATCTTCGGCCTCTTCATGTGCAAGTTCACCTCCTTTGTCATGTTCCTCAACATGTTCAGCAGCATCTTCCTCCTCGTCATCATCAGCGTGGATCGCTGCATCTCTGTCATGTTTCCTGTTTGGGCCCAGAATCACCGCACTATTGGAAAAGCATCTGTATTGATCGTACTCGCGTGGATTGCCTCTGCAGCTTTAAGTATCCCGTCTATCGTATACCGTGATGTCCAGAATCACCTAGGTATAAACCATTGCATTAACAACTACACATCCAGCGAGTACAGCCATGAATTCATTGCCATGAGCCGCTTTGTTTTTGGATTTGTGATTCCTTTCATCCTCATTATTGTTTGTTATTCCATCATTATCCTCAGACTGAGAGCCACCCAGATGGCCAAGTCCAACAAACCGTTTAAGATCATGACAGCTCTCATTCTGACCTTCTTCCTGTGTTGGCTGCCGTATCACACGTTTGTGCTAATCGAACTAAACCAGACCTTCCGCAAAGAGGTCATTATTCTCGGACTGAAAATTGGCACCACTGTCGTCGCCGCAAACAGCTTTCTGAACCCCGTTTTGTACGTCTTCATGGGCAGTGACTTTAGGAAGAAGTTCAGGAGCTCCATCTTATCAAAGATTGAGAATGCCATTGGAGAAGATGGCCGAACGATCAGCCGCTACCTGTCTCGCTCCAGCTCAGTGGATGCCAGGGCATCTACTCATATCTAAAGAATAAACTGGAAGTAATGTTTTTTCAGTTATTTTTTTTCAGTAGAACTGTTAATTTAATGCATTAATTTAGTATCATTAATTTTAAACTAAACTAAACTAAAATAACACACTGAAGTGTGCTTCCTGACTGTAAATTCCATAATAAGGACACTGTAAAAAAAAAAAAAAAAAAATTCATGTAAATTAAAAAAAAAAAAGATTGCATTTTTTTTTACAAGAAAATACTATTTCATGTTTAATTCAATGTGTTAATTGCTTTTTTCCTTGTAATTATTTGTAAAATTTACCAGCAACTTCTGGATGAAAATTTGTTTCAACACCAATTTTTTTGTGTGAAATATCAAAACTTTATTGACTACAAATGGCTAAAAAGCAAAAGAAAAGTAAAAAAGCAGGAAGTAAGTGTTTTATTACATCCATCTATATTTGATAAAATATGTACTTTTATACTTTTTTTTTTTTTTTTTTAAATAAATCACATATATTTCACTTGCATCTCTGGTCTTAGCAATTTAAGATTGAAATGCCACCAAATAGACTGTGCTTCACTGGATGCATTGTTGCATTCAAAACTGCAGTGCAGCAAAGTTACACATTTTTAACAATTAAAACTACTTTTAACTTTACTTTTAACACTGCATCTTAAAACATGGTGCACAAGATGCGTTTAGAGAAAATAACCAAAACATCTGACCAGAAAGATTTTATATATACACAGACTAAAAATAAGGTGACTAGGGAAAACCTGTCCTGTGTGAATGACCTGTTAAGTCATATGTTTGTGTTCAATGATACAGAAATAAAACTTATTTTGACTTCTTAAGCCACTTTTTAAATATAAAATCTATTCAAATTACTTGTCTGCCACAATTTTTTACTTGTCAAAACCTTCATTTCGGGATTTGCAATTAGTATGCAGTTAATTTGAATACATTTTTAAATGATTTACAATCTCAATTTTTAATTATTTATAGCAATATGTCAATCCATTATTATGCATAATGCAAATGGCTTCTTGATGTAAGCAAGCACACTTTAATCTTCATAATCACATTTACTGATCTTCTATAGATCTGAACATTATTGAACTTCTCTGTGACTAATAAATATTTTTGTTCTCACTATGGTGCCATAAGCTTCACAGAATAACACACTTCAGCATCCTCCCACAATGCAGTACAGTTTGGTGTATGTTGGCCTGCTCACTGCATGGCGCTATATTCTCGTTTTTTAACCTCAAACCAACTATCAGATAAACAGAGCAGCTTGAATAGGGTACATGTTAAGTGTGGCTATCGACAGTCTCAGTTCTCAGAAATTTGCTTGCATCTACAGAGGAACTAGGTGTTAAAATGTTTGGCCAATAGCTCAGTTTGCACTAATCAGCAAACAACCCTGCAGCAGAAGCACTGCAAACGGCATTGTGAAGCTTACTTTGAGGTAAGTTATCTTCAGATGACATGAGAACCAATATAATAGATAATATGTGTATATGATCATACAGTGAACACTTGTTTTTGGTTTAATTTTAAAGACAGAGCAGCAAAAGAATTAGATTAACAAGATAATTGCATAAAGATTATTGTTGCAATAGAATATTTTACAAATTTAGGATTGCAACCACCTTTTAAAAAGTGGTAGATATCAGATATAACACAAATCGAGTTATTACACAGTCCTCACTTAACAAACATACTTTGCACTCATCAGTGTTACAAGTTTCGCTTTAAGTTGTACTTAAAATTCAAATACGAATAGCATGCCACATGTGTTCTGTGGTTCTGTGTGGCTTAAACACTAAAATTGCTTTTTAAGTAGCAAATTAGGCAATTTCCATCATACAAACAAGCATGCATGTAACCCATCAAAGGGAATTTAAGGTCAAAAGGATTCTCAAAAAAGTACAAGCAGTTTATGGAAAAAATAAGGGAAGCTATGGGAGAATTCTGCTAGCATTGTGCTTTTTATTGGCCTTTTTTGACAGTTCTGCTTGTCAGAGATCTCATTTGAAATTATATATTGTATGCATCATGCACGTCAGCTCTGGTACATAGCATCAAGTGGAAATGTTTATGTTTAATGTTGTACATGGTCCCTTCCAAATAAAATAAATAAAAATTGCAATGTGCTGAAAACACAATGAGTTCAAACAAATTTTTATTTCAGTTTTCATAATATTCCCAAAGTAACTTAATGGAAATGATAGACAAAGCAGTTTTAGTTAGTAGCTGATAGTATGTTTTTCACAGGAGACTTTTTGCATGGCTTGTGTGGTACTAGTACCCTGATGTTTTTGCTTAGCCACTTTATTCATTTTTAGAAATGTGCAAAATAACATGATATATTGCATGTTGTTTTTGTTACAGAACTCTATTCAGTTATAATGGGAGAGAACATGGATTCATATCCTGATTATGATTATAACACTAGTTCTGATTATAACATTGGAGTCTTCACACAGTCTTCACAAATTCACAAAGCAGAAAATCCTGGATACTGCAGGGACGCAGCATGTGTAATTACAGTGATCTTTAATGTGATCATATTCCTTCTTGGCATCATTGGAAATGGTGCGGTGATCTGGATTACTGGTTTTAAGATGAAGAAGTCAGTGAACACCACCTGGTACCTGAGTCTGGCTCTGTCTGACTTCATTTTCTGCGCTACTCTCCCTTTAACCATTGACAACACGTTAAAGAAAAGCTGGAACTTTGGGCTCTTCATGTGCAAATTCAACGCTTTTGTTATGACCCTCAATATGTACAGCAGCATTTTCATCCTGGTCATCATTAGTGTGGATCGCTGCATTACCGTAAAGTTTCCCGTCTGGGCCCAGAATCAGCGCACCATACAGAAAGCTTCTGTAGTTGTTGTGTTAGCTTGGGTCGTGTCTTCTTTGCTTAGCATTCCAACTGCCAGATTCAGAGACATTATAAATATAGCATCAAACATACCTGTATGCTATACCAACTATGAGAATCACCACAAAACTGTCGTGTACATACGCTTTACTTTTGGGTTTTTGATTCCATTCCTGACCATCTTCACCTGTTACTCCATCCTGATCCGTAAACTTAGAGCAAACCAAATGTCCAAATCCACCAAGCCCTACAAGATCATGACATTACTGATCACAACTTTTTTCATTTGTTGGTTGCCATTCCAAATACTTGCCATTTTAGAGTTGGGCCGATCTGTGCACAGCTCTGCCTTTTACACAGCCCAACAAGTATCCGCCGCTCTCGCCTGTGCAAACAGCTTTCTAAACCCGTTCCTCTATGCGTTCATGGCCAAGGACTTAAAGAAGAAATGCTATTCCTTTCTCTCTAAGATTGAGAGCGCCATCGATGAGGAGACCCGAAGTGCTCTTAGAGCAACTTCAATTACCAATTCTGTGGATAACAGACATTCCACTGCTGTCTGAAATTTGAACACGAGTCATGAATCAAAGAGAATGCTGGCCCATAGAAACCACTGGGCATTAACAAGTAGTGCAGTTGTTTTGTCTGTTGTATGTTTGAGTTTGGAAATTTACAAGTAGAAGTTAAATATGTAAATAGAGGATCAATATAAGCTACTTTACAAGTAATTGTATTTTGTTTAATAATTTTGCAGAATTCTACAACAGCTATTAAATATTTACTGTTTTTATCTAACCATTTAAGTTACTGATTAACACATGGGGGTGGGGTGGGGGGTTAAAAGAATTTGTTTTTTTTTTTAATGTATGTAGTAAACATAATTTGGGCAAGATCGACAAATGTTGTCATCTCTCTCTCTCTCTTTGTTTTGCTAACATATACTTAACAATATATAATAAAAACCTTGTTGTAACCATTCTGTTTCTTTAAGTTCCTTATTTATTATTCAGTGTCTATAAATTAAATCCATACACAATACATTCAGAAAGACACTTCAGCATTGTTCATTTTTGTGATACTTCCTATCTTTCAATACTTCCTGCTTATAAGCATTGCAAAAATATATTTGCATGTATTTGGTAGTATATGCTTTATTTAAGATTTATAGACCTGATTTGCAGTTTTTTCATAAACACTTAGATGGAGGGCTAAAAACTGCAACTCAAATGGTCACATTGTAACAAAATGTAAAAATGTAAGACAATAGTTTAAAACCAAGTCGCCTTGGCATCCATATGTGGTTCCTGTATCATTTTGACAAATGACCAGACAAAAAGGTCGCTTAGATTCGCTTTTGAGTAAGCAGTTTAATTCATTTAGCTGCAGTCTGCAGCTCTTCACCTCTGACCATTTAGTGGTTCATTTTATAACCAAACTGACTATACCAAACATTAAATGTTTGGTGGGGAGCCTCAGTCTCAGTCATTATGATCAACAAAGATGCTTAATTTAGCTCTGAGATCTGGCTGCTCAAGTGCTGCTCGTATCACACCTTGCCTGTGAAAACAGCTCAAAACAACAGACAGTTAGATGAGATTTGTAAAACCAGGTGTTTAAGAAAGTTTTTTCAGAATGCTTGTTCTTTAGAAAACTGTTGCAGCAGCCTGGAAACTTGTTTGTGCCATTTCCTTAAAACATCAATAAAAATGACTCTAGAAAGTTTAAACAAGCATTTAAAATGCCTGGTCAATATAGCTGTAATGAGAGAACAAAACTGCTTAAATGTTTTTTTTTAGTTTCTTCATTATTTTCACCAAATGCACACAGAAATAAATAAATAAATGTAAAAAACAAAAAAACCTCCTTAGAATCATATTCAAAAATAAGCAAGCAAGCAACTACATAAATGAATGTTGGGCCTCTAAGAATTTGGGGCTTTACAATTTATTGATCAGGACATGTGATGCACCATCCAAACAAATGCAAAACCTTTCCATATATTCAGACAGTTCTCTCAGCTTACAATTATAATAAAAATCTTGTTGCAATCATTTAATTCCCTTTGCATTTCTGGCAATTACTCTCTGATTTCCATAATTATTTGGTAGAAATTTCTTACATTCACTCCATACAAAATACATTCAGAGCGACACTTCAGTTCCTTTTTGAAATGAAAAGCATGTAATGCTCAAGTTTAAAAGCCTTTTCAAAAATATAGGTGGTGCTTTGTCTTTTAAAGTCATTCTCCTTGTGAGCATTACAAAAATATATATGTGTATTTACATATATTTAATGTTATTTTTTAGGTCTGCAGCTGACAAGCAGAATTTTACCCGCAAGGTGCTTTTTTTTTTATCTCTTAAGAACATTGCTTCATACTTGCTTTCACCCTTCAAGATTATTAGATAAAGCTGATTCACTGTTTTCAATAAAAACTCCTGCAATTAAAACACTGACAAAAAATAACCAAAAACAAAAAAATTCTGAACATTTCTACAGGGAACAAGTTTATAATTGCATCCAAAGC
Source organism: Poropuntius huangchuchieni (assembly GCA_004124795.1). Classification (NCBI taxonomy): domain Eukaryota; kingdom Metazoa; phylum Chordata; class Actinopteri; order Cypriniformes; family Cyprinidae; genus Poropuntius; species Poropuntius huangchuchieni. The sequence goes on from SCHK01211122.1 coordinate 10,129, forward strand.
CTGACATCTAATGATATTTCGGGAGGAATTTTTGGATTTTGTGGAAGTTATACAGTGCACCTCACACAGTATTGTAGAGCAACTACTCTCACAGTCTAACATGGGACATAAATCGGTGTAGAAATGTTTTTTGCATAAAGGGATAGTTTATCCAAAAATGGAAATTCTGTCATCATTTACACATCTTCATGTTGACTTAACTTAAAAAAATTTAGGAAACCCGTTGCCTTAAAATGATTAAGTACATAATAATAAACAAAATAAGTTAAGTGAACCTTTTAATTTTTTTAAATTATTATTTACTTAATATTTTTAAGGCAATGGGTTTCCTCAATTTTTTTAAAGTTAAGTCAACTTTTATTTTTTACAGTGTATTGATACACAACTCTTATGTCTGTCAAAACATAATGAATGAATTTTCATTTTGGGGAAAAATGATTTCCCTTTAACAGATTAAAATAATAAAAGGCATAAAGGTTCGGTCAATGTCATTTTAAGCAATTTACAAAAAGCCCCCATTTCTTTGTGAACGTTGTGAACACAAGATGAAATGTTTTTTTTTGTTTTTTGTTTTTTTTGGTTTGTTTGTTTTTTGATCACCCACTGCAAATACATCTTAAAACCTCAGTGAGAAAAAAAAGTTAAATCAATTAACTCAATGGAACAGTCTCAACATAGAAGTGCCCTGAACACAAAACAGAAGAACGTGGTTGATTCATCTAAATCTATAGCTCAATAAGGGCTGCAATTTGCCTGCAAATCACCGAAGGCAAGTACCAGACAACGTGTTTTCGAGTCGCCCGTGCATTTATCTAATCACGTGGTATAACTTGAGGATTTCTTTTGTCCATATCAGTTTTAAGAAGCATCATAACATCTGAAAGCAATTTCCAGATATTTGTGGCAACAGGAAGCTAGGGTTCACATGTTAAAAATGAAATCGCTGTCCAGATATTCCCAATGAGACTTGAAAGTGCTTGAGGGATCATAATGTAGTCCAGTAGTCGAAAGAAAAGCCACTTTCATGAAAGACACATATCAGGGGTTTATCTAAATAGCTGTCCCAGATGTCTTGATGGCAACAGACACTTTTATAAAAAGTGTGAACAGTCATTTCCCATAATGGCTCAACTGAACTGTAGTGAGCACACACTTGTATTGGCCTAAGGAAGATGGATCCATGGTGATTAACCTCAAAGCCAAATTGTTGCACAAGCCCAGGTCTTACTATGTAGTTTAGATTATTAATGAAAAGGCAAACCGTTTTTCAGCAGTTTATTTGTGCAGTACATACTGTACCATTCTTAAAACTGAAAACAATCAAACATGATGATGATAAACAATTTCATATTCTAGGGGGAGAAATGGGTATATCTGGGAATAAAGTGTGTTGTGAACAAAAAAAGCACAAGTGAAGAGATGAGTATCATCTGGGCCTGTACTCCTCGGGTACACCAGACAGGTTTCTCTTTCTGAGAGCCGTGTCCACGCTCTTAATAAGCCCATCAATAGCGGCACGCATCTCTGGCGTATAAGGGTCGTATTCCAGCTTCCTCAGCCCAGAGCGTTTGAAGTTCCCATCCTTCTGTCCTTCCACACACAGCAGGCGGTCCTCTGAGACTGCTAGGTCCAGAAAGATGACCATGCCTTTTAACTCAGAGAAAAGGTCCCGTTTTAAATCCTCAAAGTGTACCACTTGAACTTTCTTTCCATATTTCAGCCAGTCTAGTGTGTGGGATGCCCACCACGGAGCGTAGTTCTTCACAAACTCTGGCCACTCTGATTGAGAGAGAATGAGAGAGTTGAGCTTCTTGAACAAGGACATCTTTCAGTAACATGGCGCCTAAGATTTAGTGTGTTAGAATACCTTTGTAGACATGTGACAGCACTGCACAAATGTACTAGACATAACAACTTTTTTGTCACAAACACAACTTTTTAAAAGCGGAACTGCTTAAGGATATTTTAATCAATGATCATAACACTTTTCTGAAGAACAAATTAAGCAGAAGTCAATCGTTCTCTGAATTGATTAACTTGTTTGTATAATTTTCTGCTGAGTCTCATCAAGTGGAGAGAAAGAAAACAATATAATTGCTGATGAAGAGCTGATGTCTTATTTTCACAAACCAAATAAAATGATCATAATCATGATTATAGAGGATGTAAAAAGAACGGAATACAAAAGGAAGAAGCAAAAATGCTGATTTTTCTTTAGATGCTTCTCCGTTTTGGTCAGTGTGACGCATCAGAAAGTATTAATAAGCATGTTGGCACGGCGACAAGAACAGTGAAACAATAACTGAGGAACATGCAGTGTTAAAATGTGTTAAAAAACACCCACAGGCAACTTCATAAAACTTCATGTTAAAAAACTAAACAAAAACAGAAAGAGGCTCATTTCGAATATCAACACACCAAAATGTCACAAGTGTCTGCTTCTCCATGGGAAAAAAAATATTGTTAAGCAGAACAAGAGAGAAAAATTGCTTAAAAATGGACTTCATTGGGGGTAAGGACAACTTTGCACAATAAACTGACCACTACTATAGTTCACATACTTTTTAAAAATGCAACAAAGTATTTTAGGAAAATTACATTAACTGCAAGTAAAATGTGTTTTGGTTTAATGGTTTTAACTATCTAAATTTAAACACCAGAAACTTGAACCTAAACATAAGCATCAGTAGTCTTAAGGAAGTTTCTCAAACACAGCTGAAAGGGAAAATGACTCACTACAAAAACCACGTTTAGACAATCATGGTTGTTTTCTGTCTGCTAAGCACACACCCTCAACCGCAGTATATCAGCTTAGTTTAAGCCTCAGACTAATGACAATGTCAAGAACAAAACAGAAGTTCATTCAAACATTTAGCCCATTTATAAACAATGGTCTGTTAATCTACCAAACTGACCTAACATACAGATAACGCCGGCAAATATTGTGATGAGCTCAGTGAAGACAAAAAATGTGTCAAATGACATCTGTATATGGAAGAGAAGCTGGACAAATTGTGATGGGGACATTTTTGTAAATTCTAGCAGAAGTAGAAAAGTTTAAGGAACAGTTCACCCAAAATAAAAATTTACTGAAAATGTGCTCACCCCTCAGGCCATTCAAGATTTAGATGAGCTCATTTCTTCATCAGACTAGATTTGGAGAAATTACATCACATTACATCACTCTCTCACCACAATGGATCCTCTGCAGTGAATGGGTGCCGTCAGAGTTAGAGTTCAAACAGCTGATAAAAACATCACAATAATCCACAAGTAATCCACACAATAGGTAGTCGGTTACTGATTAAACATTTATTTAAATATGATAATCTCGTACATTATGGACATAAAAATACAAATCCAGATTACATGTAATATACTATCCAGCACTTATTATCATGGATTGACTGGTATATTGGCTGGAAGCGACAATTTAAATCTTTATTTCTTACAAACACACAGCTTTTCAGTTCACAAGACGTTAATTGACGGACTGGAGTCGTGTGGATTACTGTGATGCTTTTATCATCTGTTTGGACTCTCATTCTGACGGCACCCATTCACTGCTTAGGATCCAATGGTGGTGAGCAAGTGATATAATGCTACATTTCTTCACATCTGTTCTGATGAAGAAACAAACTCACCTACATCTTAGACGGCCTGAGGGTGAGTACATTTTCAGCAAACTTTCATTTTTGGGTGAATTATTTCTTTAACAGAGACACTTAACATGCAAGGATTTGTTATGTTTATGCAAGTACTGCTTTTGTATTGCACATCACTAGGCTTTAGAACAAGCTTTCATCTCTCACCTTTCCCTCTCCAATGAGCTTGAGAGGCAAATCCAATATGGCCGCCATACTTTCGGTTAAATTCTGCCATGAGGGCTTTATAAGGGTTCCGGATCATAAGAATGCTGGCATCAAAGGCCTCGATCTCCTTCTTGCCGCTCTCATGGGTCTTGATACATATGGTTCTACCACTGCGCCAGTGATCTCTCTCCCCTTTGAAACCTGCACACACAGAGTGATCAAAGAGAGAGGAAGACCATGAGCAAGCAAGAGCCAAAAGGATGGCCTTCTCAAAAAGAGAACAAAAAGTTAAGTTAACCTTTGTTGTACAGTGAGCCGTCAAAGTAGTAGCTCCCAGTGTAGTAACCTGTGGCCAGCTCAATTAGGTGACGGGCCCACGTATTCCCTGCGCCTGGGAAACTAGCTAGTGCCACTAGGTGCTTGGAACGAGTGGGTAAAAAGCGCCGGTCCATACAACGATTATCTGTAGAGATAAAGGAGAACACATATCAGGGCAAATGTAAGATATTGAAGCGAAAAAAATCCTTAAAAAGTCTCAAAGTCTCCATGAAATTGCTTGACAAGTAAGTATATTAGCACATATATTTATGACCTCGAAGGTAACATACATGGACTAAAAATGCACAAATAATAGTCTTGAAATCACAAAACCTTTGCATTATATAAAAAACAGGTAAATGTCTCAATCAGGTTTGAACGGTGTGATAAACAGGAGAGATGCACACACCGCTGCTGTATTGATGAAGTGAGACAAGTTGATCTTAGAAACTCTCATGAGAACAGTCTGATTCAGTCTTTTCAAATGTTAGCTTGCTTTCAAATTTGGTTTGAAGCTGTACATGATGACCATTCAAAATTTGCACCACAGAGTGGATAACTTACGATGAAGAAGAAACGAGACAAAGCATTTTAACCCTCGAGCATTCTTCATATAGCAGCCCTTAATTGGTCCTTCATGGACAAAGGTGTGATTCCAATTTTTTTTTAAATAAATGTCATATCACTATCTTTGATAAAA
>SCHK01211467.1:500-13177 GCA_004124795.1 Poropuntius huangchuchieni
AATAAATGCCACCTTTAAAAACAGTTTTAAAATCTACCCAACCCCAAACTCTTGTTTTGTCCCTGGTACAAGATTTAAAAATTCACTCTTGTTGTGAATAGGCTTTTAAGGCGATCATGTTTTTCTGTTTCTTCAGGATATATACACTCACGGGTTGAGGAGGAGTACCTTTGGGAATGCAAGCAGCTGGGCGCTCTGTCGCCTATTGTTCTGCTCAACACGCTGCTGTTTTTTGGAGCCAAGTTACTCAACCTCAAAACAATTGAAGAGCATCGACGCCTTGCGTTCTCCAATGTCTCCCACTGCTCAAAGACCACCAAAAGTGGCGTGACCGCTTATCTTTGCTTCAGACTACCTAGCAAGGAAGAGGAAAAAGACAAAAAAGGTGAGGGCTGTGTTGAAGATGCAATGACCACATGGTGTTTAAATCTTTTCAGGGCTTCTAGTCACATAATTTTTCTTAATTTGTGTTAATTGAACATCAAGCACCAGCTGGTAAAAGGAGGAGAGAGGAAGAGACGGTGGAAGAGGAGTTTTTGGAGATGCCTGAGAATGTGGAGAACCCTTTACGCTGTCCTGTCAGACTCTACGAGTTTTATCTCTCGAAATGGTGAGTGTTATTTTAAAGGGTTAGTTCACTCAGAAATGCAAGTTGGAATGAATTACTTACCGTTATGTCATTCCAACCTTGTATTTATATGTTTTCAATGAAAATGAAATGTTTGACAGAACACATCCAGTGAAAAGTGGATGGTAATTTTAACTGCCTAGCATTTTTTTGTTGTTAATTAAAACTAAAGCTACTAAAAATTTTTGTTAATTAAAAATGAAACATAAATATCAGATGAAAAACTACTAAAATTACAAAACTGAAATAAAAATAAAGCTAATAAAAATAAAAATGACAGCTTATAACAAAATTACTAAAACTAACTAAAACATTTTAAATAAAAGCTAATTCAATATACTATAATAGTATATTAATAATATTTAAACTGTTTAGAAATCTTTCAAATTGCATATGCAGAATGTGGTTTAGGTTCATTTTGTCTGGTTACAAAAAAAAATGTGAGAAATTAAGGCGTTTAGTGCTAAATTATCATACATGTTGTATGGCTTCTTAAAAAATATAACGGCAAAAAATATGGGTTACTTTTATTAGTACTTTTTTTTAATAACGCTTTTTTTCCCTACGTTTTAGAGCTTCACATTTTTAATCCCCTTCCATTTATTTATTTACTTGTTTGTTTGGATTTTCTACCTTCCATCTCATTTTGTGTTTCACAGAAAAATGAAAATAACACTCATTTGAAATTTTGGAGTGAACTATTCAGTTACTGTAGTTTATTACTCTCATCTGTCTTATATCACGTTTTTGTGAATTTTTGAGATTGGATTTGAATTATGCAGATGCTTGAATGATGCAGCTTGAGTTTTGCAATGCACACAAAATGAGCTTCATTCAAATTGCTCTTGCTTGAAGGAGAAGTGCACATTTTCTGGTGCTTTTAGTAACAAGACTTTATAATGTTCCTTCTCTTGTATATCCACAGCTCAAACTCTGTGAAGCAGCGTCCAGATCTTTTCTACCTGCAGCCCGAGGCCTCCTGCCACCCCAGCAGCCCTGTGTGGTACTCAGCCCAGCCACTGGATAGCACCATGATGGAGAGCATGCTCACACGTATCCTAGCTATACGGGACATTCACCTGGACCCTAAGCATCAGCAAAAGTACCTGGACTCATCAGATGAAGAAAGCTCTTAATGAAAACCTACAAACTTTGAGACCTTGCTTTAAAAAAAGAGCTCAAAAAAACTATCATGAGACATTTAATGACAGCTACATATTACTTTTATTCAGACGGGAATGGAATACAAACAGAAATGAACGAAACTGAAATTGTGCACAAGCTCAACAGACATTCCTTAAGTCATTTATTCTATCATGAATGTTACAGAAAATGAAATTTGGAGGGGATTGTTTGGTTTTTAGTCATAGTAGATATTGTTTCTCGGTATTTAGTATTATTTAGTGAAAGCTTTTTAAGTTTAAACATTCATCATGTCATTGTTGGTAACCTTTGAAAATATATGAATTCTCAGATGTATGACTGGTTTACTTCTGGTACGATTTATATGGGTTGCCCTTGATTTTAACCTGTTTCTTACACAATGGCTAATTTTGAAAGGATCATTCACACTGAAAACAATTTGCAACCAGAAATTTGAGCAATTATCGGCGATGCTACAAATATAAAAACACTCCGCTATGAGAGGACAGAGAGTAAAGATAGAAATCCCACTTTTAAAAAATTGTATATTCCCATGTGCATAAGATGCATGAAGAAAACTACAATTTTGAATGTTCGTATCTGCTGAAGTTATTATTTCTAGACCACAGATATATAGGTACAGATGGCCTCGAAGCTCCAATTTTAACTTCACTGGTTCTTTAAGAAATAGATATTTAAAAAAGTACTCTTACTGACAGTCAGGACTTGCTTGGTTTCTGTAATTAGATGTCTTGCCTCTACAAAAAATGTTAATGCAGCATTCATAAGTGTGATGCATTCATGGAGTCAAAGTGTCATGTCTCAGTCAATAGAGGGCAGTCCTGCTTTGTTAGTTCAAATGACAGGACCTTGACAGGGCAACAATGGTGAATCAAATAAGCAATGTTTAGCCACATGATTATGCTGATATTTGCACAGATAGATGCAGCGCCAGCCTACGATGTAAAGCCAATTGTCATACGCTACCATGGTAACAGAGACAAGAGCTGTTGCTTTTGCTTCGCACTGGATTCTGAATGTGCCGCTGCTGTTGAGAATCATGCAATTCAGTTATGAAAAGCACTTATATATATGCATCAGCCTTTAGTAATGCAATTATTGTCTGACTTAACCTGAACATCCCACATCGGGACCTTTAATTTAGCCTGCACTGACTTACAGCATCGCCTGGCTAACATAATGGGAGCAATATATAAGTGAGGCAGCTGAACTATTTATATCTACAGTTGTTGAAGGGCAAACGCTATTTGCCTATATCCCCTACCAATTGTTCATACATCTACAATTGGTCACGGCGGACAGAAAGATAGCGCATCTCAGGGACAGATCACGTTTATATTGCCTGTTCAAAAAGAGTGTGTGGGCGTGCTCCGGGCAGATGAGGTGTGATTCGAGAGGGTTCGAGAATGAGAGGAGAGTGTGTGGGAGAGAGAAGTACAACAAAGACAGACAATCTGGCAGTGCATGACTGAATCGTCGTTTGAAAAATGCACAAACAATGTCAAACTTTGCTTTTTTAAAAGCCGTGCTGTTGGCACAATTTGTGCTAACCATTTAATTTAAATGAGGTTTTTATTTACACACATAAGACAAGGATATTGGCAAATGCAGATAACGTCTGATGAAAATCTAAGCCATCTTATTAGAGGTCAAACCAAATTGAGATAAAAGTGACTGAAAGGAAATGAAATGAGCAAGGCAAAAAAGTCCTAAGCTCCTGATAAGTGCTAAAGCCCTGAAGCAGCCTCAAAACTCAGGGGAGGGAGCTGAGAGAGTGATAGTGAGGCAGTAAGAGAGAGGAGGGAGAGAAAGAGAGAAAGAGCCGTTGGTGTTGAAATAAGAGGCTATTTATCAAACCAACTGTGTTTCTGTGTGACGAAGGACAAGAGTCTAAGAGCTGCAAGATAATGCTGGAATACAGACTGGATGCCTGTACACTTTTCACACCTGGACCACCGGAGCACAAGGGACTTGGACCGACCATCTGTCATCCTGCGATGCTTTGATTGCTAGAGTTACGTCAGTGATTAACAACATGAAGAGGGGCAATGCAAAGAGACCATGGAGAAGTGTTATGTCACATTTGAATGAGGAAGAAAAGTGAGTTTTTGCTCTAATACTGTGCATTTTTGAAGTGTAAAGATGCTGCCTCAGGAGAATGGGAGCTCTAAATTTGGAACAGAACTGCTTATATCTAGCTAAACGGGACAGACAGACATACAGCTTCTTTATGTCAGTCTATGAATGAAAAGCTAATCTGTTTACGTGGATATGTAATGCTAACTGACTCACAAAGTTGCTTCCTTCCCACTTGATGTTGCCGTCAAACTACGTTTAAGGGAAGCACGTTTTATTTTTTGAATTTTTATTTCCAGTGGAGATACTGAAGCCATTTCTTGAGTATCTAACTACTTGCTGACACCAGAAGATCAGTTAGTTTTATAAAGTATTTTCAGTTTTTGATTAAATCAAAGATGTCTGTCTCCTATCATTTCTAAGAAGATCTGGTACACATGCTCTGGCAACGTCATGCTATAGACTTCTGGAGTATTGTATTGGAGGTTGTTTAGGAGGCCATCGTCAAAAACTGACACAATGGGAAAGCCATTAAGTCGACCTGGCTGCTTACGGCAGAGCCCTTGTTGTTCGAAAAAAGGGGATGACAGAGAGGGTTACAATGAAGATGGGTACATCCCTCAACGCTCCATTTATGACACAATGTGCATCAACGAACAGATCGACCACAGTTCGGCGCACAGCACTCTGGGTTCAAGAAGGGGTCGAGAAACTGACTTCTCCAGTAATGGTTCCCTGGGAGCAGGTGGAGACATGTTTGACACAAGGTCTTCTGTGCTAGGCAGCAGTGGCAGAAAACTGGATGAGAGGTTCATTTTTGATTCTCTGAAATTAGCAAATGATGAACTCAGCAAGTCACCAAGAGCGTTTGTGAGGTCGGCGTCCCCCAGCGTATCCTGCAGCTCGGCTCCTAGCGGATCCATGAACAAGAGGCATCATCACCAGGACAGTGCCAAGAAGGACAACCTCTGCCGCCACTCCTGGAAGGTTTTGTCTCCACCAAAGTTCCCAGAAACATTCGAACTCTCCCCAGTGGACAAGACCTACTTAAACCCAGGTGTTGCCTTCTTTCCAAACAGCTTCACCTCCCCTCAGATTTCACCCTTCTCTGGGTCCCCTTTTTCCACCGGTACGCATACACCTTCTGTGTTCTTTTCTCCCTCTCCATTGCCCTACCATCAGCAGTTCAACAGGCAGTCTTTACCCACCCAACCATCTTCACCGAGACCACCTCTGACAGAGTTATCAGTAAGTGCCCTGATGTGTGGTCAAGAAGACCAAGACAAACTAGAGATCGGCCAAGGTATGAGGGACAGTGGGGGCATGGCAAAAGATAACCTGTTTCTGACTTTTAAACCCCAGAACATTGAGCCTGAGAAAGAACCACCACCAACCACCCCAGAACCTGAAACAGACACTACGCCCCTTCTGCGCTCCCAAACGTCAAAAAGACCTGCCGTCTCCCCTACACCGATGGAGTCCACCTGGCCCCGGCGACTTATTGGAAGGAGGAGGACGGTAAGACAAGGTGGTGCAGTGCATAACCTCCCGATTCTTCCCCCACTACCCTCTCTGCTAATCCGGAGTGTCTCTGACAAAAAGACAATTCCTCGTCTTTCACCGTTCCCAGAGCACCAGGGGAATGTTGATAGACAGCTCGGCAAGTCTACGTTAACAAGAGATTTAAAGGATTGCTCATTACAGGAATGGAAGCTCTTGCGGGAGCAAGAGGAACGTAAACCCGAAGCATCCAGAATTGAGAGTGTGATTGAGGAAGCTTTAGAAGAAGAGAGCAAAATTGTGTTCATACACGAGAGCGTTGAGCCAGGCATTGATGAAAATACCACTCCTGAATGTGAGGAAGAGAACTGGGAAGCTGTGTTAGAGATGGTTAATTCGCTTTGGGATGAGTCGTGGAATGAAGATTTGCAAAGCGTTGGCTCTCTAAGGCGCTGGCCTCTTTTACATCCTCCATCGGGGTTTGGTGGCTCACAAGCTCCGTCAGGTACAAGCTCAGAACTGGGGGCTGAAGATATGATGGAGATTGAGAGAATGAACCGAGAGGTTGTGGAAAGCCAAGATGATGATGAACCACAATTTCAGTACAATTTGCAAACATGCAAAGGTCAATGTAATGTTATTGTGACTCAGCCAGGGAGCCTTAAACTTGCTCATGAAAAGGTCCCAACCAGTTTAGATCTCACCATCATTGACGCCCAAATGGGAAACAAATACGGCCATAGTGAGTCACCAGATTCCAACCTGACGCTAGACTCAGATTCAAGTGGCGTCTACATGTCAAATCCCAGCCAAACCAGTAGAGAGGACATCACTATGTCAGATCCTGGAAGCATTACTTCTCTTAGTCAAGGGGAAGAGGGAAAAGTCGACATCAGAAAGACTGGGACATACTCTTCGATTCCAAAAGCAAATAAATTGGCAACTTTGAACCAAAAAGATCCCTCTGGGCTGAGAGCTAATAGCATAGAGCTAGGAAGGCAAGCATTTTGTAAAGAGATTACAACCAAAGCTACAGAAATACAAGCACGCTTGAAACCTGTGGACACAGGATCTCAATCTCTAGAGATTCATAACACTGTGAACACATCGAAGACTGATGTGCCTTTACCACTGTCCCCCTCCAAACATGAAGCGAAAGAAACGCTATTAGTCAAGAGCGATGCAGATCCATTCGTTGCCACAGATAGTTTTGTCTACTTGGCAGTGTCAGTGCCGCCCTCAACCACACAGGAAAGCGTGACTAAACCTGCACTGGAGGAGCCATTGCCTCCTACTTCCTTCGCCAAACCTTGCCCTTACCCTGATGAATGTGACTTCCTCTCTACAGATAGTTTTGTTTACCTGGCTGCTCCTGACTGCCACCTGCTGGTTACAGAGGGACATTCGATATATGACTCAAAAGATTCTGAATCCGAGGACAGCGGTTCTAAGGCAGACTTTGTTCTGGCCTCTGCTGTAGGAGGAGATAGCGATTGGGACTCAGACCTGACTGATTCTGAACCCGAGCCAAACTCTTCCAAGCCTGCGTGGGACTACTGGGAGGAGCTAGAGCTGGGGGTGCTGCAGGAGCTATTCGGCGAGGACCAATCGGATGCAGACAAACCGCTCCATGGCAACCAAGCTCAGCAGATTTCCTGCCAGCCTGGGGAGTTGGCTGCTATTGTTGTACAGGAGAGAGCTGAGCTGGAAGAGGTGTCCTCACAGTACACACAGGGGGCAGAGACACACACTGAGGTGAAGTCTGTATCCTAACTCTTATTACTGCACTGGCAAACCAATTGTATTAGAGCCCATTTAAGAATTATTAACATCATAAACAGGTATTTTAGTTTTCGTTATCCTTTCTTTCTCATTATGTACATATTATTTCCAAGTCGTGACTCCAACATCTACAGTATTCACATTAAAACTTGGATGTGTTCTTGATTGCAGTTTTGTTGAAGCACAGTTTAAGTCTCTCTTTCAAGCTGCATTTATGTTTTAAAGTTTATGTCATGGTGGACAGCTTTATGGATTTATTAAGTTGATATTGATTTCAATGTTATGTTGACCAGTAAGTATTTATGTTAACTGATAAGTCTGGCTATTAAATAGGTGATCGTGGATGCAATATGACTATCAGAGATCAAGCATATGAGCTTAAAATCTATTGCACACTTACGTTATGTCAGTAATAGATACTCTATTTGCTATATGCTGTGTGCTATAACAATAATTAATGTTATATGTTACTGAGGTAAGAACTGACTGTGATGAATAGTGAATAGGCTGATGTAGAAATTTTGACCTCATCAATAAAGGAGCACAGTTTATAGCACAAATAATGCTTAATATGCAGTAAAATGTGTGTGCTTAGCTCAGTTTATAAAGTTTCAATTCAGCAGGGAGAGTTGTTTCACCTGTTAACACATTGCAAAGGAAATGCGTTTTGCCTGGGTTGTCAATAAATGAAATGTGGAGGATCAAAGTCTTCATTTTGTCACTTAATTTCTTGTCGTTCTTGGCTGTTTACTTAGCATGCTTTTGGATAGCCTTCTCAGGCTCCACCCCCCTTTAGCCTCCTTTCTATCTCTCCATCTGTCTCATGGCCTATATATATATGATTTCTCATGTGAATTATTTGGGATCAGAGTGAAGGAGCCTGAAATTCTGGTGGTGTTGTAGGGGCCAAATGGGCTATTTTTAGTTAAATTAATTAGTTCAGTGTAAATGAGGCCAAACTGAATGCATTGTGTGCCAAGATAATACATAAGTGGGTCGAGTGTCAGCGAACACACTATATCCTGGTGTCTATGCTGCTGGAGTGCCTGGGATTTTGCTGCCGCCCATCGTTGTTCCTCAGTAACCTACATTATGGTCATTTTGTTCCATCTGTTAAGCGTAATATGCATCAAGAACCTCACTGTTATTCCTGGGTCCAACCTGAATCTTTTGGCATTGACCAAATATCCTGCAGCAATGCATGACATGCATTCCCAGCACTATGATGTCTCTATTATGACATTCAAAACGGTTTCAAAATGGTTTCGAGAATTCTTAGCAAGCTCTGGCAAAATTATTATTTCAGAGCTCTCCCTTTCATTTCAGGAGTATGGAATAATTCTTTATATATCTATATATTTATATGGCAGAAAAAGTATGCTAATGTGCTATACATCCATCAAGTCAGTCGAGTCACCTTTATTTAAATAGCTCTTTATATAATAATGATTGTTTCTAAACAGCTCTACAGTGTCAACAGAAAAATAGTTTGTCAATAATAGGCTGGGGACAGTTTATTTATTTTAAATATTTATTTTAAATAAACTGCGGCCCCACCCCAAAAGATAGTGAATTGGAATGACAAGGAGGGAAAATCAACATGTTGTTACAGTTATACAACAACAAAATGGGCAAGAACAGAAAGTTGGTCTAAGCTGCTTGTAAACTTGTAAGCTGCTTCATGTTTGGTTTCATTTTGAAGATTTGGGGGTAAACTGAAGCATTCTCAGAAATGCCATTCTCAGATCTTCCACCATGGTCAATTGTTTATATAATGTATGTTGTATAATTGATTTCGTTTTTGGAAACTACCATTAAAAAAGTATGGCGTTGGTATGATTTTTAAAATATTTTTGAAATATTATGCTCTCCAAAGTAGCATTTATTTGATCAAAATTACAGTAAAAACAGTGATACTGTGAAACATTATTCTTCTCATATAATATATTTTATTAAATGTCATTTATTCCTGTAATAGCAAAGCTGAATTTTGATTAACAATTACTCCACACTGATTTTATGCTCAAAAATAAATGTTTAATATTTTAATTTAATAATTGTTCAATATTTGTGTGGAAAGCATGATACATACTTTTCCTGACTATTTTTTATGAATATAACATTCAAAAGAAAACGTGTATTTGAAATAAAAATGAGGCCTATTTGCAACAATGTAAAAGACATCAATGTAATCAATTTAAGGCATCCTTGCTAAAATAAAAAATCTAATTCTATTTAAAAAATCTACATATAAATTTCTCTAGGAAACTAATAGCCTCGTAAGCATCGCGCTGACATGTCACGAGTTCGAGTCCCGTTCGCAGACCTTTCCGACCCTTTCTTTCTCCCACTTCGCCTCCTATATATAGATAGATAGATAGATATAGAAAATATCCAATATGTATTGTCAAAAAATCCAATGTAATACTATTTCCTTAAACAAAAATTACACTTGCAGTTCTGTTTCTGTTTGCTATAATCCAGATTCAATTCAAATGGTTGAATATGAAGCATTCTCGATAGAATTCTGAATGGTGCACAACTCAGATTCTAAAACATTATATAGCAGTAGAGAAGGAATACAGCTGAATGTGTACGAGTCTGTGGTGATATCTCTAAAAGTGTGTGTGAGCTGGTGTGCGTATGTGAGTGGGATGGATTGTTTGCTGTGTGCATTTGAGCCGAAGCCAGGGCACATGTGTAGGAGGAGCAGCGCAGAGTGAGTGAATCATACATTAGGACATTTGCTGTATTCTTTCTGGTCAATGTGCTGAAGACCGAAAGATTATATGCAGGTTAGCGACGTGCTAGTGCTTGGAAATTGTTCAGGTTGGATAAAATGCTTAGGATGAAAGAATCACGTTTGATTCTCACGTTATCATTGAAACACATTCAAATAAATATACACTAAATCAGTTTTTTGTTGCCCTCTGTGTGCAGTGTGATGTATTTGTGTGTGGTGTATGAGTGAGATACAAAAGGTAGGAGGGATGTAATCATTGGTTGCTGAAGGCAAAAGATCAAGAGGTGCTTCTTATGTAACATGTAAATGAAAGTGCACTGGGCACTGTGCTAAAAGATTTTATTTTTAAATGCATTCTAGGTACAAAAGCAGTGTAGGCTGACAGAAATAAGGACTGAAAAGATCCAGAGAGCATCAGAGGAATTATACTGAGAGTTTGAAATGCTGTTAAGAGATTAGATATAGCATATTTGGCTTTAATGTAAGTCATTTTAAAGGAATTGTTACCCAGAAATTAATTTCTGCCATCATTTATTCGTATGGATTCTTTATTCAGTGGAACATGAAACATGAGTGCTGCTTTTTTTTTTTTTCATACAATGAAAGTGGGGGTGTCAAACTANCATTCAGTGGAACATGAAATGAGGAGTCAGTGCTGCTTTTTTTTTTTCATACAATGAAAGTGGGGGTGTCAAACTACAAAAAATAAATAAATAAATAAAATTCATAAAAGAGGTTGCATAAGAGTAGCTTGGACATTCTGCTATAAATATCTCTTTTTATGTTAAAACTGAAGTCATACAATTTTTTTTTGAAAGACATTAGGATAAGTTAATAATGACAGATACTAATTTTTGGGTGACTGATCCTTTTATTAAAATACTAATCTTGCATCCTCTGTCAATTCCATAAAACCAAGGTAAATCTGCATCTAAAATAATTTTTATTGATTGATATATATGTACATGGAATACAAATACAAAAAAAGATATCATAAAAAAACAAACTTTAAAATGCATGGTGCTGTTGGAAACATGTAAATTTTAAGGTCGATACCACATTTGCATGAAGCCATCTGACATTGATTGCAAAGTATTTAGAGTCTAGCTCACCTCGCTCAGATTTTTTCCCTATTCTCAAACATTATGGTTTTAAAGTTCATTTTAAAGTGCATATTCTGGCTATACCACATCTTAGACATGATAACAAAAACAAATATATTTTATATAAAAAATATATATTTATAACTGTGTTTAAAAGCAACATGAGGTCTTTACTTTCTAATTATCATTTATAGATGACTAACTTATTTTTATTCATTTATTTGCATTTGCATAAAATTTTGAATTTCTTTATCCAGTATCCTCAACTCACTGAGCTTGTAACGGTTTGATGACACAATGCTGTCATTAGCAGTTTTGTCCATTGAGGTGCCTTTTAATTTTTGTGAACTCAAGTTTTGACTGCTGGAAAGAGTCGGGTCTGGTCTTTTAGATCGTTGTGGTGGTGCTTCTTGCATCATACAGCCTTTTAATATACGTTTTCCAATGAGATAAATCATTTCGCAGATACACATAAAGATGCAGAGAGCAGAGGAGGCCACCATGAAGAGAGTGAAGATTTTCTTCTCCGTGGGACGGGAGATGAAACAATCCACCGTATTCGGACAAGGATCCAGCGAGCACTTGGTGAGGCGAGGGAGATCATAGCCGTTATACACGTGATGAAGAATATAGAGAAAGACAGCATCAGCTGTGGCTTTAAAGATCAAGCTTAACAGGTAGGTCCACCAAAGACCCCCACGCTTTTTCCCAGGGTTGGCATATAAATGGGCGCCCTCGTGGAGGGCCGTGTACTTCTTGTCTTTTTCCTCTCTGTATGTGACGTGGGCTAAGACCAAGAGCGACGGACATGTGATGAAGATGAGCTGCAAGGCCCACAGACGGATGTGAGAGATGGGGAACGTGCTGTCGTAGCAGACGTTGCTGCAGCCGGGCTGCTTGGTGTTGCACACAAAGTCTTTGCTCTCGTCACCCCAAACGCGTTGAGCCGCCACCACGAACACCAGAACACGAAACACAAACACCACAGACAGCCAGACTCGACCAAACGCTGTAGAATATTTATTGACCCCGCTAAGAAGTGTCTCCAGTCCTGACCAGTTCATCGTCGATCACAAACTATGTCCTGAAATAAACACAATTACATATGAAACTCAAAACTTTTGCACAATGACAAGGATAAAATCACAGAAACAGGCCATTCTAGTTTGGGTCAGTGAATCTCCTGACAACTGGTGTCATGAAAGTATGCTCTAAATTTAACCAAAAACCTAATGGGTTTTCATCATGTCATTTTTTGTGTTGCTGATTATCTTTTTTAATTAGCCAGTGGAGATTTGGTCTTCGATTAATATTTAAACTCCGGAGGCGTTCAGCCATGCATAACAGGTACTCCAGATTGTTTCTAAAGATCTCATCAAAAAGTTTGCAATATCTGATTCTGTTCCAAGTGCTTTAAGTGGAAGTTATGACAGGTAAGCTTATAATAAGGGTTTGTGCAATCACAAGGGTGACACATTTAAATATAACAAGCCTGTGTTGACAACCCTGCTCATTATGAATCCTTGCTGTCTTGATTTTGAAGGAAGAATTGTGGATTTGTCATGCTGGATCACACCTGGGTTTGTCACAGCTAAGATGTCTCATAGTTGTCTCATTAGATTTAACATTTTGTAAAAAAACAACAAAAAACAACATAAACATCAACACACACACACACACA
>SCHK01211509.1:0-10023 GCA_004124795.1 Poropuntius huangchuchieni
GCGTTTTCAAACTAAAACGGAGTCTGCAGCGTTTTCAAAAGTCTCGAAAACTCCGGAGTAGTGTAATTGATAGGCGTAACTGTAGCAAAAGTTATGCGTTTTAAAACGAAAACGCACTAGTGTAAACGGGGCCTTAGAATTCTTATTAAATATTTCATTTGTAATGTCCACTGGAGGTTAATTTTGCGCTAACGATAGGTCGACTGTATATTATACATGAGATACGTTCTCATTAGCTATTTTTGCACATTTTCAGCGCGGACGGACAGATTACACCTGGAAATTTCGCGCCTGGTTAGGACCTGCTGCAAGGCTGGTTTTGGGTGCGAAAGAGAGCGCTGTTTTCCGACAGCACGCTTGCTCGTGGTGGAAATGGAGGGGGTTGTTAACGTCTCCACCCCTTGGGAGAAACACTGAGAGATGGAGGAAGTGAGAGGTGCGCTTGCCAATGAGTCGTCCCATGAGATCCAGACAGAAACAGCAGTCTATTATTTCTCAGACAAGTGGCATCCGGCTGCAGAAATCTCCTTATTCATACGAAGGAAAGCGAATGCTGACCCTAGATGGGAAATGTTCTTGATGCAGACTTAAAATCATCACGTTAAGAGCAGATACGGCAGCGAATGAACTCTAGCCAGATTTGTTGTGCCTCCGAGAGAATTACGGAAGATGTTCTGAGGTTTTGTGACATTCGCTGGAAAGTTCCAGCAAACTCTGGTGCTAATCTCTACACAGAGACCTGATCTGCCGCTAAACCGCGATAACAGTTCTCAGACGGCGATGACTTTTGCCGAGCAGGAGGCTAGGTTAAACCCAGACTTAACGCAAATCCATTAAGCGCTACTCTGTTGGATGTGAAGCACTCATAAGCAAGCCCTGAAATTCCTCCTTAGAAAAACTGACATAAGCCTGAAACGTAGGAAATGTAATTCATTAAAGATCTGCATGTTCGCAGATTTGTTTATGCATGCCGTAATTGCCTATTTACTCGCATCCAAAGATGTCTCCATTTTCTGAAAAGCGCTTTAGAGGCATCCACTTTCTTTTCTTTTCTTGCTTCGCTCCTGAGCCCCGAGTGAGGGAATCGGGCGACACGATCGACTCGCGCGTCTTTGAGCAGAAAACTTCTGTGACACTGATTCTGTGTACTTTGACGAGGGCAAACATCTTAGCTGAAAGCGGCTATGTTTGCTTAGCGCCAGTGCCGTCGCCAGCGCGTTTGGCCCGTTACAATATAAAAACACGCCGCTAATATGGGCTGACAAGCATGATAAGCCATGATTGCGTGTAAATTGGCAGTGGCGAAGGTTTAAGCTGGTCTTATGCTAATACAGCAGTGAGTGACTGCTGGGCAAACGCACAAACACACACACACACACTCACTCATGCCCACATTGACTTTCACATGGTGTGAGGCGCAGACACATGGGGTCCTGTATTAACTTTTGGAGAATTGGGAAAATGTAGCATAAATATTTCTCACTGGCCATAAAGCTGTATTTTGCATCATTTTTATTAAAAATATATTTTTGGACCATTGAAAATAGGATTATTTCGCCATTTTTCTTTGCATATTTGTGATAAACAGCGCAGGTCAATGTGTCCCTCGAGATGAGCCAGAGTCTGTCAAATTGCCACAAAAACAAAATTGGGATTTTTATTCCTCATATTTATGATTTGGTGGCTTAATACGAGAAATATATACATAGATAAACCTCGTTTTATCCTTTTTTTCTCTCCAGTAAAACTACTCCTAAAATAAGATCAATTTATGTAAGAAACAGAATTACAAAAACCACACAGTATTCATTCATTCATTTTCTTTTTAAGATTTATGTCATAACATATATTGTCTTTTTTTTGTTTGTTTTTTTGCTATTTATAATCTAAATTTTAGTTACCAGCTAATTAAAAAAGTCTTTCAGTTCCATTTCCCCATTGATCCCCATTGAATACACACACATGTATTCATGCATCATTAGATATTTAAAAAATCATGAAACATCACAAAAACAGCTGTGATTCATTATCACTGCATATAATGTGTGTGTGTGTGTGTGTGTTAAGTCTTACACTTGTTTTACGACCGTTTATAATAGAAGTGTGATCACACACCTGTGCATTCATTTTATGGTGGTTTGCGTATCACGCTGAGACATTAGAGGTGTAGTATTTCACTCTGCAAGCTGATCTACACACAATATTGCTCTGATGATATTGCATTGTGATATGAGAGATTAATGCTGTGTGTGGTTTTTGGCAAAACCCAAGGATATCATATGAATAAAAATACTACACAGTACTTGTGGTTTATAGAGCACGTAATGTCCTTCATATCTATTACTAAACTGATGTGTGAGAACTTGTAGTGGTGTCAGTAAGAACTGGTATGATATAGTTTATCATATGGATAAATGAATGCACACACAATACGTATGCACATGCACACTCAGACAGATTAAAAGACACGTCTCTGTAATAAAAGTGCAATTTAACACTTCAAACAGGCTGTGCCACCAGCTCACATTTTATTTGTTTACGATTGCATTCATTTCACACTTACTTTTACACTTATTTTATGACATTTTTCACGGCATATTCAACAGCTTTAAATAATGACAAATAAACTGACTGTCTGAAACAAGCTTATTCTGAAACTTTTCCCCCCATTAATCCTCATACTTTCTTGCATGATCATTTTGTGATGGTCAAAAGGTGAAAAGGTCACTGAGATTGTTCTGAGCCTAGAGATCTGAGAAGGGAGCCGCTGTGGTTTGTCCAGCTTAAGTGGTCCGTATCTCAGGCTGTCGTGCTGAAGCTACTGTTCGCCTCATTTTTTTACCTCTAATTGAATGTCACTTGCTTTCTGAAATGCTCCAAATTATATAATGAGGTCATTTGCATAGCGCTGAGATTGGCTGACCTTTGCTTTTGCCAATAATTACAGCAGAGTTGTCTAAGACAGTCGACAGAGATGGTGCAAAAAAAGACAACTTTCCGCTCAGAAAGGTTAGCGGAGAGCTCGGTGCTGGACTTTGCGAAATGTCATTAGAATTTCTTGGAGTATGCTCAAAATTAGCAAGTGACCGAGATCAGCAATGCAGAAATATTTTCTTGAAAAGCAACGAGAGCTGTGCTTGGTTAAAATCACGTGTGCGATTATTTCCCAGTAATTGCATTGGAGAGGTTGTTTGCGTACAAGCGTGTGCATAAATGATTGTGTATGCAAGCAATGAAAAGGATGCATCATCAAGACTTTTCGATGGCGATGCCGGAACCTTCACACGGTTTCTAGCCTCTGTGCCTAGTGTGAGCACATGGCATGTGAACTGGGACGCTCTGGCCGGGCCGTGCCAACCCAGCAGTGCTATTCCGCCAACGCCTACCAGCGCTGTGGGCAGAGCACTGAACATACAACATACCACCTCTATCACTACAACTCATTATACTGATCAAAAGTTTGGGGGCAGTGAGATTAGATTTCGTTTCGTGTGTGACAGTGACAGTAAAGACTGTTATAATGTAATAAAAGATTTCTGTTTTCTATAAATGCTGTTCTTTTCAACTCTGTATTCACCATATTTTCAACATTCAACATGATGAGGATGATAAATGCTTCTTGAGCAGCAAATCAGAATATTAGAAAGATTTCTAAAGGAAGACTAGAGTAAAGATGCTGAAAATTCAGCTTTGCATCACATTTTAAATTTATAAATAAATAGAAAACACTTATGTTAAATTGTAAATGTAAAATAAATGTTGCATGTGTTGCATCACATGAATGAATTGAATTTCACAATGTATTAAAATATAATAATATAAATAAAGTTTTATTGTAAAATTTTCAATACTGTTTCTAATGCATCACAGGAATAAATAACATTTAAAAATATATAAAAATAGAACACCTATTTTAAATAGTACATTTTATTGTAAATTTTAATGCCATTTATTATACATTTATTTACATAAAATATATTCAATATTAAATATATTCAGTTTTACATTTTAAAATATATTAATTACAAAACACATGTTTTAAACTGTGAATTTAAAATAAATCTGTTGCATCACAGAAATAAAATGAATTTCACAATTATTAAATATTGAAATAATAATTTTAAATAAAATGTAATTTTTATTGTAAAATTTAATGCCATTTTTAAGTGCTTTTGCATCACATTTTTTAAATATATTCAGTATTAAAAGATATTTAATATTACATTTCTAATTCTAATCTATCTGTCTGTCTGTCTGTCACTTCTCATCATCCCACCTTACATGCCGGCATGTCATAACACCATCATCTCGAGTGATTATTAACACATCATATCATTAATGCATTACGCTGTATCTACTGTGCACATGATGTCACATGTTCTTTAGTGCCGAGAGCTTCGTAAAGTGAAACGTGACTTTGTTTGCTGTGCCGAGGGACAATTTTGACCAAATAAAACCCAAAACATTCTATTCGTTCAGTAAATGAATTTCTATAAAAATCAACAAATCCCTTAGCTCTCAAATTTGTAATTCAGTCTCAATCCACAATATTGACTAAAAGTCTGTGGTTGATTGGGTAAGAAGGAGACAGACGTTAACGTGTGGCTCTGTCTCTCTGCTCTCTGGTTTTGTAGTCGCAGCGGCGCGTCACGTTTCACCTGCCGGACGGGTCTCAGGAAAGCTGCAGTGACAGTGGCCTGGGGGACCATGAGCCCGTGGGCAGTGGGCCGCTCCTCTCACACCCTCTCCCTCTGGTGCAGGCGCAGGACGAGTTCTACGAGCAGGCCTCTCCGGACAAGAGGACCGAAGCAGACGGCAACTCGGACCCCAACTCCGGTGAGTCTGCTCGTGTTTGCAGTGCAACTCTTCTCTGAAGGAGGAGGAGGAGCTGAGCCACAGAGCAAGATGAATATCACAGATGATAGTTTTCATTATACGCCTTCCCACTCAATGTGTACAACAATTTAATGTTCTGCAATAACAGTTTACAATGTAAATGTAGAGTGCTCTCACGATACACAGAATGAAGTTTGCACAAGTGAATGTAGTTGTAATAAATAAGGCAAAATTGCATAATCATGCGTATTTGTGCAGAAATGCAGTAGATGTGCATTAAGAGATTCAGAAGATCTGTGTAATGCTGGAAATAAGCCCCCTCAGCAATGTTTCTTTTACTGTGTTTTCGCTTTACACCTCATATTAACCAGTCACAGCGTAATGTTTCCAGCATTTTGTTCCGTTCACGCTGAACTCTAATGACAGATGGCCTGGTAATCAGAATATATATGCCATTTAATGTATATTTATGTCAGTCGGTGGGATTCGCTTTAGACCAAATAGAAAGCAAGCAACAAAATGTCATAATTGTCATATTTCACCCCAAAAATTAAAGGGAACATATGCTGAAGGAAAGTTAAGCTTATTTAAGGACCATTTTGAATGATGATGAAGATGAGGATTATTATTATTATAATTATTATTTTGTGCCAATTACATACAATTCTCACTTTCTAATTCAATAAAATGATTTAATACTCTAATAAAATAGTTTAAAATGAATGTAAAAAAAAATCAACAATAAATGAAAAACAACAAAGTACAACAAATGTACATAAAAGTGCAGAATATAAAATGCTTNAATCAACAATAAATGAAAAATGTACAACAAATGTACATAAAAGTGCAGAATATAAAATGCTTTACTCTTTAAATATCTTTAAATCTCAATATTTTATAATTAAAATAATGAGAATCATGTAATTTTTTGAATTGTGGTAAGCAATATTTATTTATTTATTTTTTTCTGGGGAAAGTGCTGAATTATCAAAAAAATAACAACATAATGAAAAAGAAAATCTAAAATGATCTTAACCTTTATTGCTCAGCAAAATATATATTTTTGCTTCCTTCCCTTGATTTATTTTGAGGTGAAATATGGCCTGGTTCAGCTTTGTGAGATTTACCCAAATGCCCTCCAAAATCGTTAAATCAGCTTAATGAAAAACAAAGAACAATTACAGAAAAAAGCAGTAGTTTGTGCAATTGTAATAATAAAAAGATCTTTGTTTTTGATGTTGCTCATCTAAGCAGTGTGAACCGGCAGAACCTTCATTCTCACCTTGAGTAAAATTAGGAAAGGTCGGTCAAAAGAAGACATTTGATTTATATGTCATTGTCCTTAATATGTCACCATAGGGTTTGAGGTCACTTCCTGCGTGAAAAGAGCCGTGATGGAAGTAAGTGTATTTATACGCTAATGGTCAGTGGTGTCTCTCTGGGCTTAGAGAGTGAAGCTCTATTGGGCTCAGCACGTACTTGATTTATTTAGCGATGATTTCCCTGTTGGGGTCTCATGCGGCAAAGATGTTCAGTTTTTATATTTCCAGCCATAGCACTGTATGACCCACTTTTCCCATCACAGAGAGCCATAGATCTGCTCCAGCACCTGTGTCGCCCAAGGTCAGAGATAGTTAACGTGCGCACGTTTGCGCCTCACGATTCATTTGAGCGGTTTAACTCGTTTTTGGACAGTGTTTCGCACCATGATATTCTCCGATTTTTCACACACCCTTTATTGGTCTCTAAAGATTCATTATAGACGTCACGCATATATCCGTGAGACTCCACGTCTTTTCTTGCTATTAATACGATATTGAAAGTGTGATCTAGTGCAGAGCGGCACGACTCAAGTGTCTCCTTTTAATTTGATGAGAGAGGGGGGAGCTCAGAAACAATCATTTGCATAAGGTAGGTGATAATTGCTCTTTTTAATGGAATTGATGGTGGTGTACACACCAATTATCTACAAGCTCTTAAGCCTGGTAATTAATTAGCACACAAATGGCCGCGGTGCCATGGAGACCGGCGCATAATCAAATATTGGACACACACAGGGGCTATATTGGGAGCATCACCAAGCCCGGATGGCAACATCAATTAGAGGTCAGTAAGAGATGAGATGAACAAATCAAATTGAGCTTCTTTTACATCACAGAGGTCTCAGCAGCACAGGGAGCATCAAACTCTATATTTCATAATTCAAACTTTGGCAACTTTTGAAAGAAGTGTAAAAATGTTCATTGGTGTAGATTTTGGTGTGGACCTTTGGGACATGTTCCTACCAAAGCCAAAATATAATGATTAGCGATTTCAAAGAAACTGACTGAAAGATAGATAACTAATTGCTGGATTCTAGATCACAGATGAACCCTACTTGTATCGGTCTTAAATGAAAGTGGACTGTAATCTCAAGCCCGGTCCGTCGGCTTCGGTATGGATCGGTGTGCATTGATAAAATCTGAGGAGATGTTCATACACACACCAGTTTCATTAATTAAGCATATCAAAAGGTTCATCTAAACTCCTGCTGCACAGAAAGTACTGCAGTGCAGCAGAAAAGTTAATTTCGCTCAACTTATGAACTGAACACTCTTTGAAGTGTGTATTACAGATGGGGGTATATATATATACACATTAATGTATAAATAAAATAAAGTTAAGTTGTGCTTGCGCACTACTGTTCAAAACTTTGGGCTGGGTACAGTAAGGGTGCATTAAATTGATCAAAGTGACAGTAAAAAAAAATAGTGAATCACTACAGATTTCTACAGATATATTAACAAACACATTTGTTTTCAACAATGAGAATTATAGAAAATCTTTTTTGAGTGTCAAATCAGCGTATTCAAATGATTTCTGAAGGATCACGTGACATTGAATCCTTTTGAAAATTCAGCTTTGCATCACAGGAATAAATTATATTTGAAAATATACTGGAACAGAAACTGTAAAAATGTTTCACAATTTTTCTGTATTTTTGCACAAATAAATGCAGTCTTGATGACTTCTTCCATAAACATTTCAAAATCTCAACTGACCACAAACTTTTAAATGCTCGTATATGTTAGAAATCAGAAAGTCAGGTATACAGAGTCTTTCTAAAAAAAAAAAAAATGCAACCATGGAATGCTGCGATGAACCAAGCATTCCTGTAATAATATATAAGGCCATATTCAAGGTCACAGATTCTGTGAAAACAAGCTTTACATCTACCTGAACCCAAAATGTCACACAATGCTTTTTCTGAATCGTAGTTAACAAAAGCGGTGAAAACAGACGCCTCTGTGGGTCGCCTGTGCTCAGATGCCACGGAACGCTGATTTCTAGTATGTGGAGCCATTGTGTGCCGCGTACAAATCTCTCTATGCCTGCATGCTCGGCGAGTTCAGGAAGCAGTCTTCTGTAAAAACTGGCTGTGAGGATTAATTTGTCAACTTCTGATGATCTGTACCAACCACAGGGGAACCGAGGGTTCGAGGTTGTTGTGCAGATTGAATTAATCTCCAAAGCTGAAAGCGTTTATCTCTTGCATTTCCTTTTTTTCAGTGTTTATCCCTGCTCCGGCGTTAAACTTGTTTGTTACCTTATGCAAAAAAAAACCACAAGCTCCGCTTTTTGAATGCTGCTGACAGGACTGTCAACGTCAATTCCTGGCAACAACTTAAGAACACAGGCAAACATGTATCTGAGTGGGCTCCATTTGGACTCGGCGGGAGATCCCGACATCCCGCTCCGCGTGTGTAGGCTTCAGAAAGCTGATTTCCTTCGCCACAACAAAACATTTGAACAAAAGCAACCCTCTGAGATGATAATTACGGGATACTGTTAAGCTCTGCAATTCAAGGGTTTGAAAAAAAACCAACAACAAAAAAAAAAACTTTTAAGCATTTGTAAGAAAGCGACTGGGAGCTAATGTATGAGTCGCAGCGGTTGTGTTTGCGAGCCGTATACTTCCTTCGGCATTCAGAGGCGAATTTATTCTACCTTTATTCCGTGCAGCTGTTGTTAATTGCGAGTACATATGCATTAGTATCTAATTAGCAATTATGCAGATTGACTAATTATTTTTATGCTTTCAATCAAAAGGTATTAAGCTAGCGGGTGCTAATTGTAGGTCAGCGTTGCATGCGCCGCTACTTTATTCTGACATTTAAAAAAATAACGTGTTTATCAAGAAGCGAGCGTGCGCAGATTTTTTGACACGACTTTATATGTGTAATTTAAAAGCTAGAAAGGCTCATTTTAATCTTATGGGCATCTTAAATTATTTGCAAAAGTGTTTTAAATGCTTTGCGATTTCAACGTCCTCTGGAATAATTACCCGCGTTCATTCTCTGGTTGCTGCGCTGCAAATGCGTGCTTTAATTTGTAATCTAATAACTCTGGGTTATAATTGGTGGGTGAGATGGTGGTGACTGTTTAAATACGCCAGGCGCACATACAATAACCCATAGCTGTTTATTTATTGATGCATGATTCAATGCCTTGGGTTTATAGTTCAGCTCAGATCATTAAAGATTCAATCGCCTGAAGCGGTATTCTCTTTGAGGGGGATCCTAGGTAAGTGATCTGTGTTTTTAGTGAAGCACGTATAACAGGCAACCTTGAAAAACCTAATAATTAAACTTTACAGTATCTTTAAATGTTAAACCACAAATAATTTTTCTGTTTTATTTGTCCTTGATTTGAGGCATGCGTTATGCTGTTTGTTGCTTTGGAGTTGGTTAAAATACATCCAAAGCCAACTTTTCTTCAAGCGAGTCAGTTTGCAAGAATAAATAGATTGCGAGCCATACCGCTTCATTCTTTGCTTTTAGTTTTGCTCCTGTTCTGGAGAGTTTGGTTTTATAAAGTGCCTTTAAATAAAACATGTACGGTTTGTGTGCTACAAGACCCCATGAGAGCCAAAATCCACTCATATTATTCAGGAGCACAGCTTCCGTTCGCCGTGAACTTAATGGTGGAGTCGAACGGAAAGATGTGCCGTGTTTTGTGAGCGTGTTTTTGAAGACTACAGGATGGAGTTGAATGCCGGAGTCTGTTCGTGATCCTCAGACGTCACGGCAGAAGGCCGTATAAACGTGAGCTTCGGTGGAAACCCTGAGCTGAAACGAGGTGATAAATACAAAGGATGGTTAAAGAATACAGCTATAGATAAAAGTGGAACACAGCGATCTGATGAGC
>SCHK01211612.1:208-16164 GCA_004124795.1 Poropuntius huangchuchieni
CGACTCTCAAAACCGTGGAGCCCATTGACTGCTATTATATGACTGACAGACTCCAACGGTTTGAGTTAAAAATCTTCGTTTGTGTTCTACTGAAGAAACAAAGTCACCTCAGCTTTTCATTTTTGGGTGAACTATCCCTTTAAGCATTAGTAAAAATCCAAGGGTATAAGGTGATCGAGCATATTAATCCACTTTAATTCCTCTTTTGCTAATGTTTGCAAAAATATGGACAAAGAAAGCAATACTTCAGCAATTCTATGATCAAACTGGTTTATGGGGAGAAGACTGACAAAAAAAACACAGCAATCTGGCATGATTGAAGGGAAGATACAACACTACTATGATAAAAAAAAAGCAATTAAAGAGAAAACAGCTGTTCTGATATTGATCTGCTGCTTTAAGCAGATCAGACTGATTCAGTGGAAACATCAATTGTATTTCGCTGCTTTCAAATCCAACAAATATACTTTTAATATCTAAGTTCACACTATAAATTAATTAGCTACTGACAAGCTTGTTGCTCACTCACCCTAACATTTATCATTGGGTTTCTTCACCAAGATAAAATAGTTAGGCTTTAACGTATACCTAAAAGATAAGAAATTCTGATTTCCTATTAAATGTTCATCACAAAAACAAATCAGCTTCCTCAGGCATGTAACAACATTTTCTTGAATTACGCTCAAAATAGCTCATCGACGTGTTGTCAGTCACGCCAAGTTATTTAACACACTGCTACCCTGTAATCTGCTGTAATGTAGCTGCCTTGCTAAAAGTTCACTGGGACAACCTATGAGAGATGAGACAACTTTACGAGAGACAGATTTAGACTGTGTTTTAAAACTCTAGTCAGTTGTCTACCTAGACACCATTTTGGGGCATCACAGGCACATAGGTCACCTAAAATAAAATGATTTATTTTCTTCTTGTCTTGTGAGTACTGGAACAGAACAGACTACAAAACTAAATAAAACAGTTAATGCGTCACAGACTTCAATCTTCTTATAGAATGCATGTTTTTTCTTGTGTAACATTCCAACAGTGTCAAACACAAAAATCACATTGACAAATTTAGCATTCACTTCAATGAATGAATGAACCGAGACAACAGGATGGCTTCAAACCAGTTTTCAGCTCCAACTATTGAGCTGTCACCACAGCCAGACAGAAAACCTTAAAGTGTTATTGACCGGTTATGATATTCACAAAAATAAAAATCATGTTACGCATATCAAATGAAATGCAGTAGCCATTTTGTTTTTCTTATGTTGCTAACTACTAACATGACTTAGCCTACTTAAACTTTGGGAAAACATCTAAAAATCCTAATTGTAATCCTATTTTAATCCTACTTTATTATTTTAAAAATGAAGTTAATATATAATTGAACAAAAAATATATATAAACTTAATTTTTTAAAATACTAAAAACGCAACCTGTTCCTTCTACCAAGACATGGCAGTAATATTTCAAATATATACATATTTATATGTTTGCTTTCTTAAAGTTTAATAGATTTCAATCAGTACATGAGGTACTGATTGATGTAATTAACTGTCTGAGAATAATGTAGGCTAATGTCATAGATAAAAAATAAAGTGAAATGATATATTTGTGTTTTGAACATTCTATTCACCCTTAATGGTTAATTGTGATGTTTATATGTTGCCATTTTGACAACTAAGCAGGTGAAGTTGCGATACAAGTTTTGTCCCATGTCTCAAGAATGAGTAACAATAACTGAACCTGTTACTGCAGTTTTACTATGATAACGTGGTATTAACCACCCATTTCCTCAACAACTAAAATGACATAATGATTCTGAAAACAACTTCTTAGACTCGAAACGTCATTTTCATTAGCACGGATTTGGCAGAAGAAACACTAACTACAACAACTATGGTATCCTGTCAGAAACATTTCTAAGGGACTAGTCAACTATCCAAAGGAAAAGGGGGAAAACTTGTGTCAATATTGTTTTACATACTGTTGCATAACTTTGTTGTGCAGTCTTTAAATATATTCCTAGTCACTATATAGCCTTTGAAACTCAAAACAAACAGCTCAAGTATTTTAATCGCCCGCTATGGTTATTCATTTGCTGTAACTCAGTCTAATATGCAACAGTTTACGAAAGTGTTTCTCATGCCTATAAACTACATACAGCACTTTCGCTACAGAGTTTTAACTCTTACCACATGCATTAACTCCTCCATTTCTCCTGTTACGCTTGTTTTTACGTTTAAGCAGTAATTTTCTTAAATAAAGGCGGGGAGTTAAAGTGACGCAGGCCTCGCTCGGATTCCTGAACCCCCTTTTCCGCTTATGGGGTCCCCATTTCTGTGAGCAAGATCCACCCATATCTCCTAAACACCCTCACATCTTTTTTTAAAGGGCCGAAAAGCACATAAGATTCCGCCATCTATCCGCTTACTTGGATGAACTGGATGGTTAATGCTGATTTTCCGACGCCACCACCTCCGACGACCACCAGGCGATATTTCTCCTGCACTGAGCCGTCCTTCCAGCCAGCCATCGGGGACACACTTCTGCTCTCGCTCCGCTGTCTAAACACACGCACACCGAGCCACTTTACTCTGTGACAGGCCTTCAGATGGAGAAATGCAGCAGGAAAAAATGCGATACGGCGTTTAGGCGATATGTGAACTCAGTGGTAATCCGTACGAGAGGAGAAAAGTACGACCACAGTCTGTGGGAAATGCATTCACTGCTGCCTCAAGTCCATACGCCCTCGTCTAAATCGCTACCAGGCACTGACTGCCTGTGTGCTGCTGCAAGATGAGGGGAAGATAGGGCTAATCAGTCCAGCCAGTACACGCGGCAGACGCTAGGGGGCGCCCGCTGATATTCCCGCCGGTGTTGGTTACAAACTCATCATCATGTGAATGTATCATTGATCTCAGTTACTAAATATCCGGTATTGCGTGGTAAACGTTTAAGTCTGCCACTGACACACCTATATTGTCCCACTCAGTGTCTGCGGTGGTCCTGGGCTATCTTATGGTCATTCACTGTTGAATGTCAGTCTGAAAAATAACCAAAACCCCTCTAAAACGAGCCAAGGCTGGGAGACCACGTACATTTGAATCCTCTCTATCAGTGGTTCTCAACCAGGGTAATGGAGCCCATAGGGCGTTCAGCACAAGTCCAAGGGTCTGCAAGATTGCTTAAAATGGTTATTTAGAAATACTACAAAAATCTGTTTTAAAATAAGTTAAATCCACAAATGAAAATAAAAAAAATACATCAACTTCCATTTTGCCTTTATTTGTGACCCTGGACTAGTCATAAGGGTCTTCTTTTTTTTTTTTTTTAATTGAGATTTATACATCATCTGAAAGCTGAATAAATAAGCTTTCCATTGATGTATGGTTTGTTAGGATAAGACAAAATTTGGCCGAAAAAACCCCCGATAATTTTGATGTATTGGTGGCTATTGCTACAAATATACCCGTGCTACTTATGTCTGGTTTTGTGGTCCAGGGTCACATTTAAGAACCAGGGTTCCCACAAGCGTAGAAAACTTGGATATATGCAGGGATTTTAAAAGTGTGAATATTTTTGTAGACCTTAAAAAGTTATGGAAATTCATAAAATAATAAATAGTCATGGACATTTCCATACGAAATATACATTTTGTAATTATGTAAAATGTAAAACTGCTATTTATGAGTAAATAATAATAATAAAACAGACTTAAAAATCCTTTAATCAAGCGTAATGCTTCATCAAATTCAGTTCATTAAAAATAGTATTATTATTATTTAAATCAAATGTAAAAAAAAAATGTTTGAAAAAGGTTGAGAATCACTGCTCTAAACTGTCTTTATACATACAGTACTTAGCATAAATGAGTACACCCACTGCAGCAATTGCTTTTTACTGAGAAGACACATTAGTGTTCTTTTGGAGATACAATGTTCCAGCAAGTCTGCTTTATCAATTACAAAAAAAAAAAAATCATATTAAAATTATTCAGGAAAATGTTATTTTCTTATCAAAGTGATAAAATGTTGTGTTGCAGAAATGAGTACACAAATGAGTTACAAAATAAAACTAAATAAAAAAGAAATTCTGGTGCAAGGTGGGTGTGTTAAACCAAAACCATTAAAGAGGAGTCATTTCTTGACAATTAAACGTGTTACATAGCCCACTGAATCATTCTCAGACTTAATACTATCAGCAATGGAATTAATTGAGATAAAACTGTCAGGAGACTTCTCTAACGAAAGAAGAAAGAAGTACAAGTGAAATACCAAATTGTCGTTTTAAGTGTGAAAATATAGAAAAAGTACAAACACAAAAACGTTGAGTTCCTGACAAAGTCCCTGATATAATCAGGCCTTCACTTTAAGCTGTCATTTTGATATGATTAAAGAAAAAGAGCAGCTATGATAAATGTGACTGTTTGGCAACTGAACTGTTGCCACAGCACAAAAAAAAACAAAAAACTAATTTAGTGTTTTCCAAGGCTCATGTTTACAAAATAAAGACGTCTGGGAATCCACTCTGGTCTCATGAGACCAAGTCAATCATTTCAGATTTAACAGCATCCAAAAATGTTCTGGTGTTGCTAGAGGAGGAGTACAGTAAAAAGTGCCTGGTTCTCACAGTGAAGTTCGGTGATGGTAAAGCTCGTATATGAGTAATTGCTGAAAATGTGAAGAACTAGATTAGTTATGAATTCACACTAAACTGAGTGATGTAATTCAAAAACTTGAAACGCAAGGTACCACCCTCTCCTTATTCCCTCCATTCATGGGCATTTTTTCAACATTACAACGATATACATCCTCACAAGATGTATTTCACCCAAGTATTTCACCCAGTCTCCTGCACCTGTGAGGATTCTGATGAGTTGAGCAACACTCCCCATTAAAGACCAAGGCATTTAAGGAGGTCATGCTCCAAAAGTTAAACTGGAAAGGTGTGATAATTGGTCATGAACTTGTTCACTCAATCCCAAGATGGTACCTTAAAGTTATGGAGGACATATGTTAAATTTAATCAAGGGTGTACTCATTTCTCCATTTAAACAACATTGGCTAATTTACTTATTTTACCGATATTAATGACATATATTTCTGTTTTTTTTAAGTATGTTTAATACATTTAAATTTTAGTGATCATTAAGAAAAAAAGGGTGTATTGGGGGTGTACACTGAGTACTGTAGTAATATTATTCATTGTAATATTGAAAATGAACTGTATTATCTCACTGTGTTTAATCTATTTTATTGTATGGGTTGTTCGTTTGAATCTCCTAAAGGAGCTGTCAAGTACAATTTTAGATTGTCGGAAACTTCTGTAAGTGATTGTATCTGTCTACGGAAATCTGAAAAGGACAACCAACAACACAGCACCTGTTTGTGTGACTAATATAACAATTAAGGCCCTTTTCCACCCACTTGAATGTGCGGGGCTTATAATGGAGCGGTTTATTTCCACAGCTGCAGAACAGTGACCAGACACTTACTTACTGAGGCTCAGTCTATCTCAACACAATGACCCATCCTAATAAACCCCCAACAGTCCTCTACATGTCATGACTTGGTAGTATGACCTCTGGAAGTCTTCACAAAGAGGGCCTGTGAATCAACAGAGCAAGAATTTTTACAACATGAGGAAGCATCAGCTGTGAAATGTAAATTCTGTCAATACTATACCACTGAACTCCAGAAATGTCATTGTTGAAGGATCCTATGGTTTGCATACTCTTTTTTTCACATGTGATGGTTTGCGTACTCTTTTTAGCAGTAGCTTGTACACAAACTGTCGGAAAGATTTTATTTTGAGTAGAAGAATTAATCAATTCCCTTTGACTCCTTCACTCGCCCCAGAGGAATTTGAGGAATTTCAATTAACTCGTAATCCAGAACTCCAAGATTCACATGGTCCCACTGCAGTCGCCGGGAGAAAAGCAACAACAGGAGTTCTTTCCACCTCCCACAGTCCTGGAAACCAAAAAGATAACGAGTCTACATGTTGCATAAAACATCTGATTATTATTACTTTTCCAGCTCCTCTCAAGAAATGTCAGTCTTATCAGTCTTATCTGAGTGTACCAGGGATAATCATATATTCTGTTTTTATTAGGATTCTGTAATAGCACATAACATCTCTGGATGATATCTGTTCACCTCACCAGGTTTTGTCAGCCTTACTTTTTTAAAAGTCTCTTATGCCCACCAAAGCTGCATTAAATATTGTGAAATGTTATTAAAATGTTTTCTATTTGAGTTTTCAGTATCACATGATAAGAAATCATTCTAATAAGCTGATTTGATTATCAAGAAACATTTTTTTATTATTATCAACAGTTGAACTGCTTAACATTTCTGTGAAAACCACAACTTTGATGCATAAAGAGCTGATTTATTTTCAAATAGAAATAGTTTGTCATATTTGAAATGTCTTTACTGTCTCCTTTGATCAATGTAACGCATTCTTGCTCATTAAAAGAATTCATTTCTTTCAATAAATAAATTTTAATGACCCCAAACTGTTGAACATAGTGTACATTAAAGCAGTGTCATACAACTATGAGTGTTATGACCATTTATCATTATAGAGTGTGATATTGCTTTTGGAGTTAATGAAAATGAATACAAAATAACACAAGTACTATAAATCAAAAGAACAAAAACCTCTTAACGCAAAAAAGTCAAAACTGTGACCCTATGACTCACATCGTGGAACAATTCCGTTATTATTATACATGTATGATTAGTAGTCATCTACTGTTTGTAATATCACAACAGAAACTGTAGCTATAGCTTTGTCATTTTGTGATTCCCCACTCATTTAGTCACTAATTACAAAATGAGGCTAAGCAATCACTGCAGCATTTTTAAAAAGGCAATAATCCTATAAAACATTTAAACAATTCTACTCCTTTTAAGATTTGCCAGAATACTGATCAATTCCAATATTGTGAAATCCCCATGCAGCATAGAGGTTTTCTCTTCTGTTTTACAATCAAATTTTAGTCTTCATTTTACTGATGTTATGAGCATGTTCAAATGTGTGTCTCATGAGAACTGAAGGAGCTGACAAGTTACAATATAGATCAGTGATTCATTCTGAAATTGTTTTCTTGGAAAAAAAGCTGACGTGTAAAGATATGTCAAAGAAACCAATCAAACTCCAGCTTTGTGTCACTGCTAGATGGAGAGTCCTGAGTGCTTTAATTATGAGTTTTGAATAACAGTATAGAATATAACGGTAATGTTTTCAGTTGTTACACTATATTTTAAGCAGGCCTTCATTACATATTATGTGAAAAACTTTTTGAAAAGCTGATCCCCCAATTAACAGTGTTTGCTTAGAACTTTATTACCTCATTTTCCCTAGCTATCAATTGATTATATGTGGAACATTTATAACAGTAAGTTTGAGAAACTCATAAAACTCCATTAATGTAATTTTTATGTAAGTAATGTTCCTCGTTATGAAAGCCTAATGGAATTAAATGCAGGACTTACATAAAGTCACATCAGCACTTTTCACATCCATCTCCAACACCCTACATGAAACTGGAAGCTACTTAACTAATGTATCATTTACATCAAGAACTGCTTCCACTGCACTTCAACAGACAATGACTGGTGACCAGGTACAATGCAGTGATTATATACAATACCGTTCAAAATTCTGGGCTAAGTAAGCTTTTTTTTTTTTTTTGTGAAAGTAAAACTTTTATTGAGCAAGGATCAAAAGCCACAGTAAAAAAAAAAAAAAAATCCATTTCATATAAACAGTTCTTTTGAACGTTCTATGCAGTCTTAAATGAATCACGAGTTCCACCAAAATACTAAGTAGCACAACTATTTTTAACATTGATAAGAAATATTTCTTGAGCATCAAATCAGCTTATTAGATTCTATGCCACTGAAGAATGGAGTGAAATTCAGCTTTGCCATCACAGGAATAAATTACATTTTAAAATATATTAAAATGTTAAACAGTTATTTTAAATTCTAATAATTTCACAACATTGATTTTACTGCACTTTAAACTACAGTGTATACTCACTTGAAAACTAATGTGCCTCCTTACAAGGCCAAATCTACTCAGGGCAAGGCCACAGCCTTGACGCCTTTGTCCTTGATATTATTATACACTACATAGACATGAAAGTTATGACTGACCACAAGTCTTATGAGCCTAAGTCATCTAAGAGGCAGGAGACCATAACAAAATTCTCAAAATTCCAGAAGGTTTTCCTCAAGAGAACATCCTTTGTTGTGTCAACTGTGGTTTGAGGGCAGGACTGTTCTTGACTACTTACAAGCCACCCAATTCATAAAAAAGGGTTGTTGTAACACTGTTGGTTAACAAGAGAATACAAACGCTTTCATGATATATGGTGTGCAATGTTTATTGAAACAGATTACAGATTAACAAGGTCAATCGCTTTTAGAGCAGTTACGAAGAACTGTGTTGGTAGAAAATGTCAAAATGATCCCCTTTAGACAGAGTCTGAGGGACTGAAGAGCTTAGATCTTGGCCACAGAGCACTGCATGTGAACGGTAGTCTGGAGAGAAACAAAAGAAGTGATATAGAAAAAAGACAAGACATAGGAGTAACCATAGCGCTTTTTAGTCAGATCTCGCCCTTTGACTCAATGGTGTCAGTCTCTGAAATTTATGCGGCGGTCCTCTTCTGAGAGAGGTTGATTTTGTCACCCAAACTCAAAGCCATACCCTATAAAAAAAAGAAAAGAAAAAGGAATTATCATTCATGCAGGAACAAATTACACAGGCAAACTGAGTGGTGTAAAAAATAAATTACGACTTTGTAACTGACCATTAAAATACACAAATGACTATACATAATCATAATTCACCTGGCTTTTGGCTCGGATGCGAATATGGCCATTGACTGGGGCATCAGGTCCCATGTGGATTGGCTTTTCAATGCTGACGTTTGCAAGGGCATCCTCCCCAAATATAGAGCGGGCATATAGATTTGCTGCCATAAATCCGCAGATGCCGGACAAGGCCTGAGTTACAAAAGAAAAAACATGAGATATGAATGTAAAAACATTAGAAAGTCATAGAGGCATTTACTGTTCTCGTTGAGTGGGTACTGTACCTTCTCTGGGGTCAAGCACTTCATGTTGGTAGATTTAAGAATGTGTAGAAGGTATTCGTTCAGATCTGTGATGTTGGTGTTGACGGTAACCTGTGTGGAAACAAAACACAGAACAGATTCCAGACATTGCCTCTCACAAAATGGAGATTAACACAGCCACTATCTGCAAAAAGAAATCACCAGGCACCAAGACTTGCCTTATTTTCCCATTCAAATTCAGCCCACATCTGTCTGAACTCTGCGTCTGTGCAGGAGGCCGGCTGAATGTAGTCCATGATATCAATGTGAATGTCGCTGAGGACTACGCAGTTCCTGTCACTGGCTGCTCCTGATACATCATATACTGCAAAACATGCGGTTTTGTTTATTAAAGTGATTATACGACCCTCCTCAACAACAAAAATGAGTACAGGTATGAAAAAGGATATACATAGTCCACAAACCTATGTTTCCAAATATGATGCCATTCTCTGTGGAGGCCACTTTCACGTTGGCTTTGATGTTGGCGAAGTCGTGAGGAGCCAATGTAAGAGGAGATGGTTTCTCAACCAATTTAAGATCACCTGGAGATTGAAGAACATGTTCAGTAAAACATGCACCAAACACATACAATAAAGGTTTTTTAAAGTATCTAAGGATCAACTTGTACCAAGTGTTGCCAGCTCCAGGGTACAGTTCTGTAGGGTGTCGCTAGTCTGATTAACAACCAGGACATCCAGGACGATGTCATACTGATTGACATGGACATAAGCTTCTGCGTACACTGGATCTGAGAAACCAGTTAATTGGGTGACCTGGAAGAAAACATGAGACGGCTCAGTCTAGGACAATGGTTTTCAACCAGGGGGCCAGGGCCAATAGGGGGCCTTAAGATAACTTACTTTTTTTTTTTTTTTTTTTTTTTTTAAATAGGGTTCTTACGACTCGTAAGGTAGACTAAGTTTTAAATGGTTATTTCTAGACCTTGAGAAGTCATATAAATTTGTTAAATAGAATAAGATTCTTAAAGAACATTTAGCTCTTAAAACCTTCAAATTTAATTATTAAAAAAAAAAATTTATATATATATATATATATATATATATATATGTATATGTATATGTATATGTATATGTATATATATATATATATATATATATAAATAAATAAAGGGAAGAGGGCCTTCAAATATTATTGTGGACAAAGGGGGGGGGGGTCTTAGATTTAGAAAGACTGAGAACCACTGGTCATGGTAGTCTAACTGAAATGTACAAAAATTAAAAAGACCAGAAGCTCACATTTCAAATGGTCCACTGAACAAATAAAAAACATTAGCAGAGCTATGGAAATATTATATTGTAAGATGCTAGAAATGGGTGGAAAATTCAGACTTCTGCCTGATGGGAGGCATTAACAATTTCCATCAGTTGAACTTACATGCCCTCTGGTGGTCAATGATGACAAACTACAAACAACCTTTCTAATTAAGTTTAAGCAGTGCAACTACTCATCATCATCATAAAAATATGGCTTGTACAGATTCAAACAGATCCATATAAAATCCAAAAACCTTATTAAGTTTGGAGGCCAGAGGGTCTGCGGCTTCTTTCCTCTGAGTATTGCCCATAGCAGCCAGCAGACTGAGCTGGAACTGATCCTCTTTGGATGTCATCTCATTCTTAGCGGTCAGCTGCATGAAGGAGATCGGATCATCAGCCTGAACCGTTACGTTGCGCTTCTCAGACTCTTTCTGAGGGGGAAAAAAACAAGTAACACCACAATTAAAAATAATGGTCACAAATGAATGAGCAATGATCATCTTTTAATCTGTAAAATAAGATCTGACAATATGTTTGTCTGTATCTTCATATGGATATAATTATACTTTAATCATATTATTAGGTTTCTGATTTCACTAACTACCAGGAAGCAATGAGGGGAAACGTGCTTACCTTTTGAGACAGTTTCTCCTCTTCCAGTCTGACAGCGAGCATATGGGACAGAGATCTGCGGCATTCCTTGTTAAAGATGTCATTCATGAGGGGCGAGCACTCAGACAGGACCTTGAGGCACAGTGAGATCCGGTCCACATCATCATCTGTGATGGGCTTCTTGGGTAGAGATGACTTGCCAAGATGGAGCACAGTGGCCATGATCAGCATGGCCTCTGCAACAAACGACTAAAGGCAGGAAAATAACATTTATTCCACCACAAACAGACACATGAATAATTAGAGTTTAGTCACCGTTTTAAAATGAACTTACATTTTGCCTTTTTTTGTCCTCGGCAAGGGCAACGTAGCGCAAGGCCACTTTGGTGAGGGTGGTGGCCAAAGAGGCAGCAACGTAGAAGTCTCCATCCATCAGGAATCCCCTCAGAGGAGGCCTACAGAATAAAGGGATATTTAGAGATGTAATACGGAGGATAATCTCCATAATGTATCAGTAAGGGGGGATAATCACCTATCCTCTTCTTTTTTGGAGGGTCTGGAGGTGCTCAGAGCACTCTGAGTGACGTAAGTGCCCATTTCTGTCACCAGTTTAGGAGCAGGAGCTGCAGTCACCTCCTCCTCAGGTTTCACCTCTCCAGCCTCCTTTTTCAACTCATTTTCCACAATAGGGATCTGAATAAAAAGAAAGATCAGAATTTAAAACAAATGTTTGAGAGCACTGTACGGTGTAGTAAAAATAATAAAACCACATTTTTTAGCATATTTTAGAACATTTCAGTTGTTTTATGTGTATTGTATGCTACTGTGAACCTTTCTGCAAACCTGCATATTTCAATATATTACTATTATATGTATTATTAGAACTAGAAGAAATAATGTTATATTCAGGGGTTTTGACAAATGAACTCATGTATGACTTTTAAAGTCATTTTTAGTTTTTAAAAATAATTTTACAGTGATCACACTCAAAGTAATAGTTTCTAGCCAAATAATTTTTTTTCTTACTTTTATATTGACTACAGAACTGTCCATGATCTTTTAAAATATTATTACATTATATTATTATAATTTTCAAGAATTGTCCAGGCCTGGAAATCACATTTGATTTGTGAAATTCCCAGATATTTCCAGAAACATAATTTTTATTTTCCAATACAACACTATTTAACCCTAAAGCCTTTGACACAATTCCATTCAACTTAATATGTTGTTAATTTGGTGCTTGTTCCAGACAAGTGTTAATG
Source organism: Poropuntius huangchuchieni (assembly GCA_004124795.1). Classification (NCBI taxonomy): domain Eukaryota; kingdom Metazoa; phylum Chordata; class Actinopteri; order Cypriniformes; family Cyprinidae; genus Poropuntius; species Poropuntius huangchuchieni. The sequence continues at coordinate 12,502 of SCHK01211612.1, forward strand.
ATGCCTCCTGAATGTAACAAAGCAATATAAACTGCTGGCCTCCAGACCTCTCCCAAAGATCTGCGGACTTCTGTCATGACACTCTGGATGTCCTCTTTAGTGCTGCAATATTCACCCAAAATCCACAGAGCTCCTCTGTAAATCCTGTAACAGAAAAGTCCTTGTTTAAAACCACTGCAATGCATCACAATCCCTTTTATAACCACAAACGAGACAAAGTACCACTAAGCAGTCCAGAATAATAGACCAATTCATTTTTAATACAGTTGATTTACGTAACTGGATTTATTAAACTTCTAATGAAGCAGTTAAGCAGCATTTCTTACTTGACCGTCTTGATAGAGTGAAAGACCTCTAGCATCTTCTCAATGATGAGAGGTCTAAGGTTGTCAAACCTCTGAATCGCCTCACGCACAAACTCCAGCACGTCGGCAGCGGCCGCCTCGTTAGTGTCACTCAGGAACTCCATCAGCTGTGGCCACACACAAAACACAAATAGTAAATGTAAGAGCAAAGATGAGAACAGTGAGTTTATTAGTCATGAGAACATCTAAAAGGGCTACATGAATTAACAATAAATGTTCAATGATCCAGCGGTCTGGTGAAGTGTGTAACTTCAATTTTTTTGCTAGTAATGGATGTTTTGAAATAGCCGAAATGCATAAAAAGAGTTCAGAGTGTTCACTCAACAGCCTTACCACAGGGATGACATTGGCTGCCATGTCAGGGAAGCGCACGCTACAGGAGTGGAGAGTGCGAACAAGCAGCTGCCTGTACTTGTCTGTGTCCTCATGCTCAGTCACATTGTTGGTTTTGATGACTTCCTTCTTTAGCACTATAACCAGCTGCAAAAAAAAAAGAACAATTCAGGTCCTTTGCTTGAATCGGAAAGATTATTTGACATTAAATAGTAATTATTTACCATTGCATGAAAAACCTAAATTTTGTTTAGTTTTTGTATACATATAATGACAGTAAATAGGGATCCAGAATGTCAAGCCACTAGAAAAAACACTAGAATATGAGACATAAATCAGTGATCACACTAGACTGGTGAAATTTTATGACATCATGCTCTGTGTCTCCTTTTTTCACACTTAAATATAACAAACAAAAGTTTGCAGTGTTTCCCATACATTGATTTATTTGTGACCGCCACAAATAGATTTTCAAAAAGGCTTTGACATCGTTGAATAAACATGAGCACTGCACGTTTCAAAAAATCTCAAAACCTGATGCTGTTTTTTTTTATGTCACTGTATTTTTGAAGGAAACTGACTGTCATCAGAAAATTTTGAATGAAATTTTCATTTTATTTTGCATGTAATGCTGATGAAGCAGCGTTAGTGAGCTGACTGCAGCTTTGTGTACAGCGTTACCATGGGAACCTCTGTTTCTCCCGCTTTTAGCGCCTCCCGCTGGCGGAGAATGAATTTGCATATATTTACTGCCACAAATACAGTTCAAGTCTGTGGGAAACACTGGAATGTATAAAAATGTGAAACGTCTTTGCATGAGCTTGCATTTCCGGTCCGAATGGAAGTCCACAGAACTAAATTTAAAGTCCCTGTAAAATTTCATAACATGGAAAAAAGAGGCCATTACATTTTTCGACATTTTTTCTTTTGTGTTCCCCTTTAAAAAAATAATATCACAAAGGTTTGTAACGACATGAATAAATGATGATAATGTTCATTTTTGGGTGAACAATCCTTTAAAATGGCAGGTATTGACACACACCTCTTCTACATTACGGGATGACACCAGGTCGAGGGCCAGCTGTAGGGTCTTCTTGCGGACCTCAAGATCAGGAGTGGTCAAAACCCTCAGAATATCCATCACAAGGTCCTAAAAACAAAACACAGCAACAAGTTTACTGCTAGGTTTGATTTGTAGAATAAATGTCTCCAAACGAGGTAATGCACTCATGTGTACCTGCAGTACACGCTCATGTGTAGGATGTTCCTTCAGCTCGATCAGTCGGTCCAAAACAATGAGCTTAACATTGTTGTCACTCTCTTTAATGATCAGATCAATGTAGCACTGAGCGGCAGCCTGAAACACAAATAGAACATGCAAACAATGTCATTCAACTTCCATTTACCACTATGCAGAAAAAATATATGGGAACAACCGCGGAGTTAGATGCTGTACCTTGATGGCGGTGGGAGCGCTGGACAGAGTAACCAGAGTTCCAGCTGCTTCATATTTTACAGCAGGACTAGATGACTGCAGCAGGTTGTAGATACAACGGATGAAACGAGCTCTCTCTGAAGGGTTGGCATGGCAGACCTAAATAAATTTAAGTTAAAATAGACACTGAGAATGCATTTTTTAAACCATCTGGCAGTATGCAGTGTGCGTAAAGCTGAAGAGCTTAGAATTTGATTGAACAAGAGGGACAACTGTGCTGTTGATGACAGCATTTCTGTAATGAAATGGTACATCCAAAAAAGAAACTGATGATTTGACATTGGTTACAAGATAAACAATATAGCATAAAATAGCAAAAAACTTGTGACCACTTCCATGGTTCTTATATGTCCTTTCAGGGACTTGACAGCCCTAAACTAAAAACAAAAAACAAAACAAACAATAATATATAAAAAAAATAAAATAAAATAAATAAATAAAAGTTCCCACAAATAAGAAATACCCATAAACGTTTTTAAGAAGCCATAATTTATTTTAAAAAACTAAATTAATGAAATTAATGGACATTTAGGGTTGTAAAATCCCACCCTTACAGTATAAAACGTATGGATAAAGTGGTGAAAGTTGTGTGTAAACGAAGTTCTCTCACTGTTTAAACAATGTAATGTATAATAAATATTTTAAAATAAATATTCACATCCAATCATTTATTTATTCTATTTATTTATATGCAAGCCCAAAGTATACTCTGCGCATAAGCCTTGTCAAAGCCTTTCCCATCACTAGACACATAGGAAAAAAAACTGATGTCAAATACTTGCTTAGTGCAAATAGATGTTCCAAAACTACTAAGAATTGTCAGCTAGCTGGTGTCATTTTGTGTGACTTCAAGCTGTGGCAGTTAATGTGCAAATATTTTTCCAAAAAACTGTTGCTGAGATAAATTTCAGAGTGTCAGCTACTGTTGCATTGTTTTCACTCATATTTATTCTTGAATAATTAGAGTTAAATATAATTTAATTGGTTTATACTGAAGTTGCAGTTCTGCTATGCTGGGTCTCTGAGGGTTAAACAAGAATGACTTGTGAAGATAGAAGATAAATAGTACTGTGAATAGTATTGTGAATAAAAACTCACCTTATAAATCAGTTCCACAATAACAAGCTGTAGAATGTCTCCGAAAGTATGCACCTGATCAATACAGGTGCTAAGGTAGTCCAAAGCTCTATCCTGTAATAATTATTAGATGAACAAGTACATCGTTTCATGAGATTCACATTCTTGTACTTGAAAACATAATTTGTAAAACTATACTAGGACCGTACCTGATCTGCATGAATCAGCATCATAAAAGCATTTCTTTTGCAGCTTGCATCTTTCTCATTTACGAGAAAATCATGAATCAACTCAGGGGCGTCTGGGATCAAATGCTCAAAGTTCCTAAAAAAAAAAAAAAAAAATTATATACATACACACACACACACACACACATAATATATATATATATAT